>CM031957.1:2245697-2359590 GCA_018749465.1 Paracanthobrama guichenoti | reverse complement strand
ATATCCTCTAATTCTGACTTTATATCACACAATTCTGACTCAATTCTGACTTTATATCACTCCATTCTGACTCAGTTCTGACTTTTTATATCGCGATCTAATATCACTATATTCAGTTCTGACTTTATATCACTCGGTTCTGACTTTATATCACGACACCCTGACTCGATTCTGACTTTATATCACTCCGTTCTGACTTGACATATCCATGCAATCTCTGACTTTATATCACTCAATTCTGACTTTATATCTCACAAATCTATGACTTTATATCACTCAATTCTGACTTTATATCACTCAATTCTGACTTTATATCACTCGATTCTGACTTTATTCTGACTTTATATCACTCGATTCTGACTTTTATATCACTCAATTCTGACTTTATATCACTCAATTCTGACTTTATATCACCTAAGTTCTGACTTTATATCGCTCGGTTCTGACTTTATATCACTCAATTCTGACTCAATTCTGACTTTATATCGCTCAATTCTGACTTTATATCTCACAATTTCTGACTTTATATCACTACAATTCTGACTTTTATATCACTCAATTCTGACTTTATATCACTCAACCTTCTGACTTGTCATTTTGACTTTATATCACGCTTAATTCTGACTTTATATCAGTCGATTCTGACTTATATCACTCAATTCTGACTTTTATATCACTCGATTCTGACTTTATATCACTCAATTCTGACTTTATATCACTCAGATTCTGACTCTTATATCTTTATTCTGACTTTATATCACTCAATTCTGACATTTACTTTATCTCACAAATCTGACTTTATATCTCACAATTCTGACTTTACTATCACCTCAGTTCTGACTTTTTATATCACTTCGAATTCTGACTTTATATCACTCAATATCTGACTTTATTCTGACTTTATATCACTCAATTCTGACTTTATATCACTCAGATTCTGACTTTATATCACTCGGTTCTGACTTTATATCACTCAATTCTGTTTCAATTCTGACTTTATATCACCAATCTCTGACTCAGATTCTGACTTTTATATCACTCAATTCTGACTTTATATCAGTCAATTCTGACTTTATATCACTTCAATTCTGACTTTTCTATATCTGCTGACCAATTCTGACTTTGAGTATCACTCAATTCTGACTCTTCATATCACCAATTACTGACTTTATATCACTCAGTTCTGACTTTATATCACTCAATTTCTGACTTTATATCACTCAATTCTGACTTTATATCACTCAGTTCTGACTTTATATCACTCCAATTCTGACGTTATATCACTCAATTCTGACTTTATATCACTCAATTCTGACTTTATATCACTCAGTTCTGACTTTATATCTCACAAATCTGACTTTATATCACACAATTCTGACTTTATTCACTTTATTCTGACTTTTATATCACGCAATTCTGACTTTTTATATCATGACTTTATATTCTAACTATATCACTCAATTCTGACTTATATCACCTCGATTCTGACTTTATATCACTCAATTCTGGACTTTATATCACTCAGATTCTGACTTTATTCTGACTTTATATCACTCAATTTCTGACTTTATATCTCCACAAATCTGACTTTATATCTCACAATTCTGACTTTATATCATCAGTTCTGACTTTTATATCACTCAATTCTGACTTTATATCACTCAATTCTGACTTTATTCTGACTTTATATCACTCAATTCTGACTTTATATCACTCAATTCTGACTTTATATCACTCAAGTTCTGACTTTATATCTCACAATTCTGACTCAATTCTGACTTTATATCACTCAATTCTGACTTATCAGTTCTGACTATATCACTCATTCTGACTTTATATCAGTCAATTCTGATTTTATATCACTCAATTCTGACTTTTATATCTCACCCATGTCCTGACTTTATATCACTCAATTCTGACTTTATATCACTCAATTCATGACTTTTATATCACTCAGTTCTGACTTTATATCACTCAATTCTGACTTTATATCACTCAATTCTGACTTTATATCACTCAATTCTGACTTTATATCACTCACATCGCAATTCTGACTTTATATCACTCAATTCTGACTTATATCACTCAATTCTGACTTTCATATCACTCGAGTTCTGACTTTATATCATGCAATTCTGACTTTATATCTCTCAATTCTGACTTTTTATATCCTCAATTCTGACTCTTATATCACTCAGTTCTGACTTTATATCACTCAGCGTTCTGACTTTATATCTCACAATTCTGACTTTATATCACTCAATTCGATGACTTTATTCTGACTTCATACCTCGCAGTTCTGACTTTATATCTCCAATTCTGACCTTTATATCACTCTCCCTGACTTTTATTCTGACTTATATATCTCGATTCTGACTTTATATCACTCCAGTTCTGACTTTATATCACTTTCTGATTCTGACTTTATATCCTCCACTTTGATACTCACTCAATTCTGACTTTATATCTCACAAATCTGACTTTATATCACTCCAGATTCTGACTTCAGTGACTTTTATATCACTCAGTTCTGACTTTATATCACACAATTCTGACTTTATATATCCTCAATTCTGACTTTATTCTGACTTTTATATCACTCAGATTCTGACTTTATATCACTCAGTTCTGACTTTATATCACTCGGTTCTGACTTTATATCACACAATTCTGACTCAATTTGACTTTATATCACTCAATTCTGACTTTATATCACTCAATTCTGACTTTATATCACTCAGTTCTGACTTTATATCTCACAATTCTGACTTTATATCACTCAATTCTGACTTTATATCACTCGATTTCTGACTTTATATCACTCGATTCTGACTTTTATCACTCGATTCTGACTTTTTATATCACTCAATTCTGACTTTATATCTCACAATTCTGACTTTATATCTCACAATTCTGACTTTATATCTCTCAATTCTGACTTTATATCACTCAATTCTGACTTTATATCACTCAATTCTGACTTTATATCACTCCATTCTGACTTTATATCTCACAAATCTGACTTATATCACTCGATTCTGACTTTTATATCACTCAAATTCTGACTTTTATATCTCACAATTCTGACTTTATATCACTCAATTCTGACTTTATATCACTCAGTTCTGACTTTATATCACTCGATTCTGACTTTATATCACCTCAATTCTGACTTTATTCTCTCTCAAATTCTTTTATATCACTATCAATTCTGACTTTATATCACTCAATTCTGACTTTATATCACCCAGTTCTGACTTTATATCATCACTCAATTCTGACTTTATATCACACAATTCTGACTCAATTCTGACTTTATATCACTCAATTCTGACTCAGTTCTGACTTTATATCACTCAGTTCTGACTTTATATCACTCGGTTCTGACTTTTATATCACACAATTCTGACTCGATTCTGACTTTATATCACTCAGTTCTGACTTTATATCACTCAATTCTGACTTTATATCACTCAATTCTGACTTTATATCTCTCAAAAATGACTTTATATCACTCTGAATTCTGACTTTATATCACTCAATTCTGACTTTATATCACTTTCGATTCTGACTTTATTCTGACTTTATATCACTCGATTCTGACTTTATATCTCTCAATTCTGACTTTATATCACTCAATTCTGACTGACTTTATATCACTCAGTTCTGACTTTATATCACTCCGAAGTTCTGACTTTATATCACACAATTCTGACTCAATTCTGACTTTATATCACTCAATTCTGACTTTATATCTCATCAATTCTGACTTTATATCACACAATTCTGACTTCATATCCACTGACTCAGATTCTGACTTTATATCACTCAATTCTGACTTTATTCTGACTTTATATCATCAATTCTGACTTTATATCATCGATTCTAACTTTATATCACTCAATTCTGACTTTTATATTTCGATTCTGACTTTATATCACTCAATTCTGACTTTATATCACTCGATTCTGACTTTATTCTGTTCTTATATCACTCAATTCTGACTTTCATATCTCTCAAATCTGACTTTATATCTCTGACAAATTCTGACTTTATATCACTCAGTTCTGACTTTTATATCACTCAATTCTGACTTTATATCACTCCAATTCTGACTTTATTCTGAATTCTTTATATCAAACTCAATTCTGACTTTATATCACTCAGTTCTGACTTTTATATCACTCAATTCTGACTTTATATCACTCAGATTCTGACTTTATTCTGACTTTATATCACTCAATTCTGACTTTATATCACTCAGTTCTGACTTTATATCACCTCGGTTCTGACTTTTATATCACACAATTCTGACTCAATTCTGACTTCTATATCACTCAATTCTGACTCAGTTCTGACTTTTATATCACTCAGTTCTGACTTTATATCAGTCAATTCTGACTTTTATATCACTCACTGAATTCTGACTTTATATCTCACAATTCTGACTTTTATATCACTCAATTCTGACTTTATATCACTCCACTCCAATTCTGACTTTATATCATCCAGTTCTGACTTTCTGACTATCACTCAATTCTTCTGACTTTATATCACTCTATAATTCTGACTTTATATCACTCAGTTCTGACTTTATATCACTCGAGATTCTGACTTTTATATCCTCCAATTCTGACTTTATATCACTTTAATTCTGACTTTATATCACCTCACTCAATTCTGACTTTATATCACTCAATTCTGACTTTATTCACTGACATATATCACTCGAATTCTGACTTTTATATCACTCAATTCTGACATATCACTCGATTCTGACTTTATATCACTCAATTCTGACTTTATATCACTTTCGATTCTGACTTTATTCTGACTTTATATCACACAATTCTGACTTTATATCTCACAAATCTGACTTTATATCTCACAATTCTGACTTTATATCACTCCAGTTCTGACTTTTTATATATCACTCAATTCTGACTCTTTATATCACTCAATTCTTTTGACTTTTATTCTGACTTTATATATCTCAATTCTGACTTTATATCACTCAGTTCTGACTTTATATCACTCAATTCTGACTTTATATCACTCAATTCTGACTTTATTCTGACTTTATATCACTCAATTCTGACTTTATATCACTCAGTTCTGACTTTATATCACTCGGTTTCTGACTTTATATCACACAATTCTGACTCGATTCTGACTTTTATATCACTCAATTCTGACTTTATATCACTCGATATGACTTTATTCTGACTTTATATCACACAATTCTGACTTTATATCTCCCACAAATCTGACTTTATATCACTCACAATTCTGACTTTTATTCTGTTTTTATATCACTCAATTCTGACTTTATATCACTCAGTTCTGACTTTATATCACCTCAGTTCTGACTTTATATCACACCAATTCTGACTCAATTCTGACTTTATATCACTCAATTCTGACTTTATATCCTCAATTCTGACTTTATATCACTCAGTTCTGACTTTATATCTCACAATTCTGACTTTATATCACTCAATTCTGACTTTATATCACTCGATTCTGACTTTATATCACTCGATTCTGACTTTTTATCACTCGATTCTGACTTTATATCACTCAATTCTGACTTTATATCTCACAATTCTGACTTTTATATCTCAATTCTGACTTTATATCTCACAATTCTGACTTTATATCACTCAATTCTGACTTTATATCACTCAATTCTGACTTTATATCACTCCATTCTGACTTTATATCTCACAAATCTGACTTTATATCACTCGATTCTGACTTTATATCACTCAATTCTGACTTTATATCTCACAATTCTGACTTTATATCACTCAATTCTGACTTTATATCACTCAGTTCTGACTTTATATCACTCGATTCTGACTTTATATCACTCAATTCTGACTTTATTCTGACTTTATATCACTATCAATTCTGACTTTATATCACTCCAATTCTGACTTTATATCACCCAGTTCTGACTTTATATCACTCAATTCTGACTTTATATCACACAATTCTGACTCAATTCTGACTTTATATCACTCAATTCTGACTCAGTTCTGACTTTATATCACTCAGTTCTGACTTTATATCACTCGGTTCTGACTTTATATCACACAATTCTGACTCGATTCTGACTTTATATCACTCAGTTCTGACTTTATATCACTCAATTTGACTTTATATCACTCAATTCTGACTTTATATCTCACAAATCTGACTTTATATCACTCAATTCTGACTTTATATCACCCAATTCTGACTTTATATCACTCGATTCTGACTTTATTCTGACTTTATATCACTCGATTCTGACTTTATATCACTCAATTCTGACTTTATATCACTCAATTCTGACTTTATATCACTCAGTTCTGACTTTATATCACCTCGGTTCTGACTTTATATCACACAATTCTGACTCAATTCTCTGACTTTATATCACTCAATTCTGACTTTATATCTCACAATTCTGACTTTATATCACACAATTCTGACTTTATATCACTCAGTTCTGACTTTTATATCACTCAATTCTGACTTTATTCTGACTTTTATATCACGCAATTCTGACTTTATATCAGTCGATTCTAACTTTATATCACTCAATTCTGACTTATATCACTCGATTCTGACTTTATATCACTCCAATTCTGACTTTATATCACTCGATTCTGACTTTATTCTGACTTTTTTATATCACACAATTCTGACTTTATATCTCACAAATCTGACTTTATATCTCACAATTCTGACTTTATATCACTCAGTTCTGACTTTATATCACTCCAATTCTGACTTTATATCACTCAATTCTGACTTTATTCTGACTTTATATCACTCAATTCTGACTTTATATCACTCAGTTCTGACTTTATATCACTCGGTTCTGACTTTATATCACACAATCTCTGACTCAATTCTGACTTTATATCACCAATTCTGACTCAGTTCTGACTTTATATCACTCAGTTCTGACTTTATATCAGTCAATTTGACTTTTATATCACTCAATTCTGACTTTATATCTCACAATTCTGACTTTATATCACTCCAATTCTGACTTTATATCACTCAATTCTGACTTTATATCACTCAGTTCTGACTTTATATCACTCAATTCTGACTTTTATATCACTCAATTCTGACTTTATATCACCAGTTCTGACTTTATATCACTCAATTCTGACTTTATATCACTCAATTCTGACTTTATATCACTCAATTCTGACTTTATATCACTCAGTTCTGACTTTATATCTCACAATTCTGACTTTATATCACTCAATTCTGACTTTATTCTGACTTTATATCACGCAATTCTGACTTTATATCAGTCGATTCTAACTTTATATCACTCAATTCTGACTTATATCACTCGATTCTGACTTTATATCACTCAATTCTGACTTTTTATATCACTCGATTCTGACTTTATTCTGACTTTATATCACACAATTCTGACTTTATATCTCACAAATCTGACTTTATATCTCACAATTCTGACTTTATATCACTCAGTTCTGACTTTATATCACTCAATTCTGACTTTATATCACTCAATTCTGACTTTATTCTGACTTTATATCACTCAATTCTGACTTTATATCACTCAGTTCTGACTTTATATCACTCGGTTCTGACTTTATATCACACAATTCTGACTCAATTCTGACTTTATATCACTCAATTCTGACTCAGTTCTGACTTTATATCACTCAGTTCTGACTTTATATCAGTCAATTCTGACTTTATATCACTCAATTCTGACTTTATATCTCACAATTCTGACTTTATATCACTCAATTCTGACTTTATATCACTCAATTCTGACTTTATATCACTCAGTTCTGACTTTATATCACTCCAATTCTGACTTTATATCACTCAATTCTGACTTTATATCACTCAGTTCTGACTTTATATCACTCAATTCTGACTTTATATCACTCAATTCTGACTTTATATCACTCAATTCTGACTTTATATCACTCAGTTCTGACTTTATATCATGCAATTCTGACTTTATATCACTCAATTCTGACTTTATATCACACAATTCTGACTTTTATATCTCACAATTCTGACTTTATATCTCACAATTCTGACTTTATATCACCTCAATTCTGACTTTATATCACTCCAATTCTGACTTTATATCACTCCATTCTGACTTTATATCTCTTATATCACCAATCTGACTTTATATCACTCGATTCTGACTTTATATCACTCGATTCTGACTTTATATCACTCAATTCTGACTTTATAGCACTCAATTCTGACTTTATATCACACAATTCTGACTTTATATCACTCAGTTCTGACTTTATATCACTCAATTCTGACTTTATATCACTCAGTTCTGACTTTATATCACTCAGTTCTGACTTTATATCACTCAATTCTGACTTTATATCACTCAATTCTGACGTTATATCACTCAATTCTGACTTTATATCACTCAGTTCTGACTTTATATCTCACAATTCTGACTTTATATCACTCAATTCTGACTTTATATCACTCGATTCTGACTTTATATCACTCGATTCTGACTTTTATCACTCGATTCTGACTTTATATCACTCAATTCTGACTTTATATCTCACAATTCTGACTTTATATCTCACAATTCTGACTTTATATCTCACAATTCTGACTTTATATCACTCAATTCTGACTTTATATCACTCAATTCTGACTTTATATCACTCCATTCTGACTTTATATCTCACAAATCTGACTTTATATCACTCGATTCTGACTTTATATCACTCAATTCTGACTTTTATATCTCACAATTCTGACTTTATATCACTCAATTCTGACTTTATATCACTCAGTTCTGACTTTATATCACTCGATTCTGACTTTATATCACTCAATTCTGACTTTATTCTGACTTTATATCACTATCAATTCTGACTTTATATCACTCAATTCTGACTTTATATCACCCAGTTCTGACTTTATATCACTCAATTCTGACTTTATATCACACAATTCTGACTCAATTCTGACTTTATATCACTCAATTCTGACTCAGTTCTGACTTTATATCACTCAGTTCTGACTTTATATCACTGGTTCTGACTTTTTATATCACACAATTCTGACTCGATTCTGACTTTATATCACTCAGTTCTGACTTTATATCACTCAATTCTGACTTTATATCACTCAATTCTGACTTTATATCTCACAAATCTGACTTTATATCACTCAATTCTGACTTTATATCACTCAATTCTGACTTTATATCACTCGATTCTGACTTTATTCTGACTTTATATCACTCGATTCTGACTTTATATCACTCAATTCTGACTTTATATCACTCAATTCTGACTTTATATCACTCAGTTCTGACTTTATATCACTTTCGGTTCTGACTTTATATCACACAATTCTGACTCAATTCTGACTTTATATCACTCAATTCTGACTTTATATCTCACAATTCTGACTTTATATCACACAATTCTGACTTTATATCACTCAGTTCTGACTTTATATCACTCAATTCTGACTTTATTCTGACTTTATATCACGCAATTCTGACTTTATATCAGTCGATTCTAACTTTATATCACTCAATTCTGACTTATATCACTCGATTCTGACTTTATATCACTCAATTCTGACTTTATATCACTCGATTCTGACTTTATTCTGACTTTATATCACACAATTCTGACTTTATATCTCACAAATCTGACTTTATATCTCACAATTCTGACTTTATATCACTCAGTTCTGACTTTATATCACTCAATTCTGACTTTATATCACTCAATTCTGACTTTATTCTGACTTTATATCACTCAATTCTGACTTTATATCACTCAGTTCTGACTTTATATCACTCGGTTCTGACTTTATATCACACAATTCTGACTCAATTCTGACTTTATATCACTCAATTCTGACTCAGTTCTGACTTTATATCACTCAGTTCTGACTTTATATCAGTCAATTCTGACTTTATATCACTCAATTCTGACTTTATATCTCACAATTCTGACTTTATATCACTCAATTCTGACTTTATATCACTCAATTCTGACTTTATATCACTCAGTTCTGACTTTATATCACTCAATTCTGACTTTATATCACTCAATTCTGACTTTATATCACTCAGTTCTGACTTTATATCACTCAATTCTGACTTTATATCACTCAATTCTGACTTTATATCACTCAATTCTGACTTTATATCACTCAGTTCTGACTTTATATCTCACAATTCTGACTTTATATCACTCAATTCTGACTTTATTCTGACTTTATATCACGCAATTCTGACTTTATATCAGTCGATTCTAACTTTATATCACTCAATTCTGACTTATATCACTCGATTCTGACTTTATATCACTCAATTCTGACTTTATATCACTCGATTCTGACTTTATTCTGACTTTATATCACACAATTCTGACTTTATATCTCACAAATCTGACTTTATATCTCACAATTCTGACTTTATATCACTCAGTTCTGACTTTATATCACTCCAATTCTGACTTTATATCACTCAATTCTGACTTTATTCTGACTTTATATCACTCAATTCTGACTTTATATCACTCAGTTCTGACTTTATATCACCTCGGTTCTGACTTTATATCACACAATTCTGACTCAATTCTGACTTTATATCACTCAATTCTGACTCAGTTCTGACTTTATATCACTCAGTTCTGACTTTATATCAGTCAATTCTGACTTTATATCACTCAATTCTGACTTTATATCTCACAATTCTGACTTTATATCACTCAATTCTGACTTTATATCAATTCTGACTTTATATCACTCAATTCTGACTTTATATCACTCAGTTCTGACTTTATATCACTCAATTCTGACTTTATATCACTCAATTCTGACTTTATATCACTCACCAGTTCTGACTTTATATCACTCAATTCTGACTTTATATCACTCAATTCTGACTTTATATCACTCAATTCTGACTTTATATCACTCAGTTCTGACTTTATATCATGCAATTCTGACTTTATATCACTCAATTCTGACTTTATATCACTCAATTCTGACTTTATATCACTCAGTTCTGACTTTATATCTCAATTCAATTCTGACTTTATATCACTCAATTCTGACTTTATTCTGACTTTATATCACGCAATTCTGACTTTATATCAGTCGATTCTAACTTTATATCACTCAATTCTGACTTATATCACTCGATTCTGACTTTATATCACTCAATTCTGACTTTTTATATCACACAATTCTGACTTTATTTCTCACAATTCTGACTTTATATCACTCAGTTCTGACTTTATATCACTCAATTCTGACTTTATATCACTCAATTCTGACTTTATTCTGACTTTATATCACTCAATTCTGACTTTATATCACTCAGTTCTGACTTTATATCACTCGGTTCTGACTTTATATCACACAATTCTGACTCAATTCTGACTTTATATCACTCAATTCTGACTTTATATCACTCAATTCTGACTTTATATCACTCAGTTCTGACTTTATATCTCACAATTCTGACTTTATATCACTCAATTCTGACTTTATATCACTCGATTCTGACTTTATATCACTCGATTCTGACTTTTTATCACTCGATTCTGACTTTATATCACTCAATTCTGACTTTATATCTCACAATTCTGACTTTATATCTCACAATTCTGACTTTATATCTCACAATTCTGACTTTATATCACTCAATTCTGACTTTATATCACTCAATTCTGACTTTATATCACTCCATTCTGACTTTATATCTCACAAATCTGACTTTATATCACTCGATTCTGACTTTATATCACTCAATTCTGACTTTATATCTCACAATTCTGACTTTATATCACTCAATTCTGACTTTATATCACTCAGTTCTGACTTTATATCACTCTCGATTCTGACTTTATATCACTCAATTCTGACTTTATTCTGACTTTATATCACTATCAATTCTGACTTTATATCACTCAATTCTGACTTTATATCACCCAGTTCTGACTTTATATCACTCAATTCTGACTTTATATCACACAATTCTGACTCAATTCTGACTTTATATCACTCAATTCTGACTCAGTTCTGACTTTATATCACTCAGTTCTGACTTTATATCACTCGGTTCTGACTTTATATCACACAATTCTGACTCGATTCTGACTTTATATCACTCAGTTCTGACTTTATATCACTCAATTCTGACTTTATATCACTCAATTCTGACTTTATATCTCACAAATCTGACTTTATATCACTCAATTCTGACTTTATATCACTCAATTCTGACTTTATATCACTCGATTCTGACTTTATTCTGACTTTATATCACTCGATTCTGACTTTATATCACTCAATTCTGACTTTATATCACTCAATTCTGACTTTATATCACTCAGTTCTGACTTTATATCACTCGGTTCTGACTTTATATCACACAATTCTGACTCAATTCTGACTTTATATCACTCAATTCTGACTTTATATCTCACAATTCTGACTTTATATCACACAATTCTGACTTTATATCACTCAGTTCTGACTTTATATCACTCAATTCTGACTTTATTCTGACTTTATATCACATAATTCTGACTTTATATCAGTCGATTCTAACTTTATATCACTCAATTCTGACTTATATCACTCGATTCTGACTTTATATCACTCAATTCTGACTTTATATCACTCGATTCTGACTTTATTCTGACTTTATATCACACAATTCTGACTTTATATCTCACAAATCTGACTTTATATCTCACAATTCTGACTTTATATCACTCAGTTCTGACTTTATATCACTCAATTCTGACTTTATATCACTCAATTCTGACTTTATTCTGACTTTATATCACTCAATTCTGACTTTATATCACTCAGTTCTGACTTTATATCACTCGGTTCTGACTTTATATCACACAATTCTGACTCAATTCTGACTTTATATCACTCAATTCTGACTCAGTTCTGACTTTATATCACTCAGTTCTGACTTTATATCAGTCAATTCTGACTTTATATCATGAATTCTGACTTTATATCTCACAATTCTGACTTTATATCACTCAATTCTGACTTTATATCACTCAATTCTGACTTTATATCACTCAGTTCTGACTTTATATCACTCAATTCTGACTTTATATCACTCAATTCTGACTTTATATCACTCAGTTCTGACTTTATATCACTCAATTCTGACTTTATATCACTCAATTCTGACTTTATATCACTCAATTCTGACTTTATATCACTCAGTTCTGACTTTATATCACACAATTCTGACTTTATATCACTCAATTCTGACTTTATTCTGACTTTATATCACCAATTCTGACTTTATATCAGTCGATTCTAACTTTATATCACTCAATTCTGACTTATATCACTCGATTCTGACTTTATATCACTCAATTCTGACTTTATATCACTCGATTCTGACTTTATTCTGACTTTATATCACACAATTCTGACTTTATATCTCACAAATCTGACTTTATATCTCACAATTCTGACTTTATATCACTCAGTTCTGACTTTATATCACTCAATTCTGACTTTATATCACTCAATTCTGACTTTATTCTGACTTTATATCACTCAATTCTGACTTTATATCACTCAGTTCTGACTTTATATCACCTCGGTTCTGACTTTATATCACACAATTCTGACTCAATTCTGACTTTATATCACTCAATTCTGACTCAGTTCTGACTTTATATCACTCAGTTCTGACTTTATATCAGTCAATTCTGACTTTATATCAGTCAATTCTGACTTTATATCACACAATTCTGACTTTATATCACTCAATTCTGACTTTATATCACTCAATTCTGACTTTATATCACTCAGTTCTGACTTTATATCACTCAATTCTGACTTTATATCACTCAATTCTGACTTTATATCACTCAGTTCTGACTTTATATCACTCAATTCTGACTTTATATCACTCAATTCTGACTTTATATCACTCAATTCTGACTTTATATCACTCAGTTCTGACTTTATATCACTCAATTCTGACTTTATATCACTCAATTCTGACTTTATATCTCTCAATTCTGACTTTATATCACTCAATTCTGACTTTATATCACTCAGTTCTGACTTTTTATATCTCACAATTCTGACTTTATATCACTCAATTCTGACTTTATTCTGACTTTATATCACTTAATTCTGACTTTATATCAGTCGATTCTAACTTTATATCACTCAATTCTGACTTATATCACTCGATTCTGACTTTATATCACTCAATTCTGACTTTATATCACTCGATTCTGACTTTATTCTGACTTTATATCACACAATTCTGACTTTATATCTCACAAATCTGACTTTATATCTCACAATTCTGACTTTATATCACTCAGTTCTGACTTTATATCACTCAATTCTGACTTTATATCACTCAATTCTGACTTTATATCTCACAAATCTGACTTTATATCACTCAATTCTGACTTTATATCACTCAATTCTGACTTTATATCACTCGATTCTGACTTTATTCTGACTTTATATCACTCGATTCTGACTTTATATCACTCAATTTCTGACTTTATATCACTCAATTCTGACTTTATATCACTCAGTTCTGACTTTATATCACTCAGTTCTGACTTTATATCACACAATTCTGACTCAATTCTGACTTTATATCACTCAATTCTGACTTTATATCTCACAATTCTGACTTTATATCACACAATTCTGACTTTATATCACTCAGTTCTGACTTTATATCACTCAATTCTGACTTTATTCTGACTTTATATCACTCAATTCTGACTTTATATCAATCGATTCTAACTTTATATCACTCAATTCTGACTTATATCACTCGATTCTGACTTTATATCACTCAATTCTGACTTTATATCACTCGATTCTGACTTTATTCTGACTTTATATCACACAATTCTGACTTTATATCTCACAAATCTGACTTTATATCTCACAATTCTGACTTTATATCACTCAGTTCTGACTTTATATCACTCAATTCTGACTTTATATCACTCAATTCTGACTTTATTCTGACTTTATATCACTCAATTCTGACTTTATATCACTCAGTTCTGACTTTATATCACTCAATTCTGACTTTATATCACTCAATTCTGACTTTATTCTGACTTTATATCACTCAATTCTGACTTTATATCACTCAGTTCTGACTTTATATCACTCGGTTCTGACTTTATATCACACAATTCTGACTCAATTCTGACTTTATATCACTCAATTCTGACTCAGTTCTGACTTTATATCACTCAGTTCTGACTTTATATCAGTCAATTCTGACTTTATATCACTCAATTCTGACTTTATATCTCACAATTCTGACTTTATATCACTCAATTCTGACTTTATATCACTCAATTCTGACTTTATATCACTCAGTTCTGACTTTATATCACTCAATTCTGACTTTATATCACTCAATTCTGACTTTATATCACTCAGTTCTGACTTTATATCACTCAATTCTGACTTTATATCACTCAATTCTGACTTTATATCACTCAATTCTGACTTTATATCACTCCAATTCTGACTTTATATCACTCAATTCTGACTTTATTCTGACTTTATATCACTCAATTCTGACTTTATATCACTCAATTCTGACTTATATCACTCGATTCTGACTTTATATCACTCAATTCTGACTTTATATCACTCGATTCTGACTTTATTCTGACTTTATATCACACAATTCTGACTTTATATCTCACAAATCTGACTTTATATCTCACAATTCTGACTTTATATCACTCAGTTCTGACTTTATATCACTCAATTCTGACTTTATATCACTCAATTCTGACTTTATTCTGACTTTATATCACTCAATTCTGACTTTATATCACTCAGTTCTGACTTTATATCACTCAATTCTGACTTTATATCACTCAATTCTGACTTTATTCTGACTTTATATCACTCAATTCTGACTTTATATCACTCAGTTCTGACTTTATATCACTCGGTTCTGACTTTATATCACACAATTCTGACTTTATTCTGACTTTATATCACTCCAATTCTGACTTTATATCACTCGATTCTGACTTTATTCTGACTTTATATCACACAATTCTGACTTTATATCACACAATTCTGACTTTATATCTCACAATTCTGACTATTATTCTGACTTTATATCACTCAATTCTGACTTTATATCTCACTCAGTTCTGACTTTATATCACTCAGTTCTGACTTTATATCACACAATTCTGACTCAATTCTGACTTTATATCACTCAATTCTGACTTTATATCACTCAATTCTGACTTTATATCACTCAGTTCTGACTTTATATCACACAATTCTGACTTTATATCACTCAATTCTGACTTTATATCACTCACAATTCTGACTTTATATCACTCGATTCTGACTTTTATATCACTCAATTCTGACTTTATATCACTCAATTCTGACTTTATATCTCACAATTCTGACTTTATATCACTCAATTCTGACTTTATATCACACAATTCTGACTTTATATCACTCAATTCTGACTTTATATCACTCAATTCTGACTTTATATCACTCCATTCTGACTTTATATCTCACAAATCTGACTTTATATCACTCAGATTCTGACTTTATATCACTCAATTCTGACTTTATATCTCACAATTCTGACTTTATATCACACAATTCTGACTTTATATCACTCAATTCTGACTTTATATCACTCAATTCTGACTTTATATCACTCCATTCTGACTTTATATCTCACAAATCTGACTTTATATCACTCGATTCTGACTTTATATCACTCAATTCTGACTTTATATCTCACAATTCTGACTTTATATCACTCAATTCTGACTTTATATCACTCAGTTCTGACTTTATATCACTCGATTCTGACTTTATATCACTCAATTCTGACTTTATTCTGACTTTATATCACTATCAATTCTGACTTTATATCACTCAATTCTGACTTTATATCACTCAGTTCTGACTTTATATCACTCAATTCTGACTTTATATCACACAATTCTGACTCAATTCTGACTTTATATCACTCAATTTGACTCAGTTCTGACTTTATATCACTCAGTTCTGACTTTATATCACTCAATTCTGACTTTATATCACACAATTCTGACTCGATTCTGACTTTATATCACTCAGATTCTGACTTTATATCACTCAATTCTGACTTTATATCACTCAATTCTGACTTTATATCACACAAATCTGACTTTATATCACTCAATTCTGACTTTATATCACTCAATTCTGACTTTATATCAGATTCTGACTTTATTCTGACTTTATATCACTCGATTCTGACTTTATATCACTCAATTCTGACTTTATATCACTCAATTCTGACTTTATATCACTCAGTTCTGACTTTATATCACTCAGTTCTGACTTTATATCACACAATTCTGACTCAATTCTGACTTTATATCACTCAATTCTGACTTTATATCTCACAATTCTGACTTTATATCACACAATTCTGACTTTATATCACTCAGTTCTGACTTTATATCACTCAATTCTGACTTTATTCTGACTTTATATCACATAATTCTGACTTTATATCAATTCTGACTTTATTCTAACTTTATATCACTCAATTCTGACTTATATCACTCGATTCTGACTTTATATCACTGACAATTCTGACTTTATATCACTCGATTCTGACTTTATTCTGACTTTATATCACACAATTCTGACTTTATATCTCACAAATCTGACTTTATATCTCACAATTCTGACTTTATATCACTCAGTTCTGACTTTATATCACTCAATTCTGACTTTATATCACTCAATTCTGACTTTATTCTGACTTTATATCACTCAATTCTGACTTTATATCACTCAGTTCTGACTTTATATCACTCAATTCTGACTTTATATCACTCAATTCTGACTTTATTCTGACTTTATATCACTCAATTCTGACTTTATATCACTCAGTTCTGACTTTATATCACTCGGTTCTGACTTTATATCACACAATTCTGACTCAATTCTGACTTTATATCACTCAATTCTGACTCAGTTCTGACTTTATATCACTCAGTTCTGACTTTATATCAGTCAATTCTGACTTTATATCACTCAATTCTGACTTTATATCTCACAATTCTGACTTTATATCACTCAATTCTGACTTTATATCACTCAATTCTGACTTTATATCACTCAGTTCTGACTTTATATCACTCAATTCTGACTTTATATCACTCAATTCTGACTTTATATCACTCAGTTCTGACTTTATATCACTCAATTCTGACTTTATATCACTCAATTCTGACTTTATATCACTCAATTCTGACTTTATATCACTCAATTCTGACTTTATATCACTCAATTCTGACTTTATTCTGACTTTATATCACTCAATTCTGACTTTATATCACTCAATTCTGACTTATATCACTCGATTCTGACTTTATATCACTCAATTCTGACTTTATATCACCTCGATTCTGACTTTATTCTGACTTTATATCACACAATTCTGACTTTATATCTCACAAATCTGACTTTATATCTCACAATTCTGACTTTATATCACTCAGTTCTGACTTTATATCACTCAATTCTGACTTTATATCACTCAATTCTGACTTTATTCTGACTTTATATCACTCAATTCTGACTTTATATCACTCAGTTCTGACTTTATATCACTCAATTCTGACTTTATATCACTCAATTCTGACTTTATTCTGACTTTATATCACTCAATTCTGACTTTATATCACTCAGTTCTGACTTTATATCACTCGGTTCTGACTTTTTATATCACACAATTCTGACTTTATCGATTTCTGACTTTATATCACTCAATTCTGACTTTATATCACTCATTCTGACTTTTTATTCTGACTTTATATCACACAATTCTGACTTTATATCACACAATTCTGACTTTATATCAAATCTGACTTCAATTCTGACTTTATTCTGACTTTATATCACTCAATTCTGACTTTATATCACTCAGTTCTGACTTTATATCACTCGGTTCTGACTTTATATCACACAATTCTGACTCAATTCTGACTTTATATCACTCAATTCTGACTTTATATCACTCAATTCTGACTTTATATCACTCAGTTCTGACTTTATATCTCACAATTCTGACTTTATATCACTCAATTCTGACTTTATATCACTCGATTCTGACTTTATATCACTCGATTCTGACTTTTATCACTCGATTCTGACTTTATATCACTCAATTCTGACTTTATATCTCACAATTCTGACTTTATATCTCACAATTCTGACTTTATATCTCACAATTCTGACTTTATATCACTCAATTCTGACTTTATATCACTCAATTCTGACTTTATATCACTCCATTCTGACTTTATATCTCACAAATCTGACTTTATATCACTCGATTCTGACTTTATATCACTCAATTCTGACTTTATATCTCACAATTCTGACTTTATATCACTCAATTCTGACTTTATATCACTCAGTTCTGACTTTATATCACTCGATTCTGACTTTATATCACTCAATTCTGACTTTATTCTGACTTTATATCACTATCAATTCTGACTTTATATCACTCAATTCTGACTTTATATCACCCAGTTCTGACTTTATATCACTCAATTCTGACTTTATATCACACAATTCTGACTCAATTCTGACTTTATATCACTCAATTCTGACTCAGTTCTGACTTTATATCACTCAGTTCTGACTTTATATCACTCGGTTCTGACTTTATATCACACAATTCTGACTCGATTCTGACTTTATATCACTCAGTTCTGACTTTATATCACTCAATTCTGACTTTATATCACTCAATTCTGACTTTATATCTCACAAATCTGACTTTATATCACTCAATTCTGACTTTATATCACTCAATTCTGACTTTATATCACTCGATTCTGACTTTATTCTGACTTTATATCACTCGATTCTGACTTTATATCACTCAATTCTGACTTTATATCACTCAATTCTGACTTTATATCACTCAGTTCTGACTTTATATCACTCGGTTCTGACTTTATATCACACAATTCTGACTCAATTCTGACTTTATATCACTCAATTCTGACTTTATATCTCACAATTCTGACTTTATATCACACAATTCTGACTTTATATCACTCAGTTCTGACTTTATATCACTCAATTCTGACTTTATTCTGACTTTATATCACGCAATTCTGACTTTATATCAGTCGATTCTAACTTTATATCACTCAATTCTGACTTATATCACTCGATTCTGACTTTATATCACTCAATTCTGACTTTATATCACTCGATTCTGACTTTATTCTGACTTTATATCACACAATTCTGACTTTATATCTCACAAATCTGACTTTATATCTCACAATTCTGACTTTATATCACTCAGTTCTGACTTTATATCACTCAATTCTGACTTTATATCACTCAATTCTGACTTTATTCTGACTTTATATCACTCAATTCTGACTTTATATCACTCAGTTCTGACTTTATATCACTCGGTTCTGACTTTATATCACACAATTCTGACTCAATTCTGACTTTATATCACTCAATTCTGACTCAGTTCTGACTTTATATCACTCAGTTCTGACTTTATATCAGTCAATTCTGACTTTATATCACTCAATTCTGACTTTATATCTCACAATTCTGACTTTATATCACTCAATTCTGACTTTATATCACTCAATTCTGACTTTATATCACTCAGTTCTGACTTTATATCACTCAATTCTGACTTTATATCACTCAATTCTGACTTTATATCACTCAGTTCTGACTTTATATCACTCAATTCTGACTTTATATCACTCAATTCTGACTTTATATCACTCAATTCTGACTTTATATCACTCAGTTCTGACTTTATATCTCACAATTCTGACTTTATATCACTCAATTCTGACTTTATTCTGACTTTATATCACATAATTCTGACTTTATATCAGTCGATTCTAACTTTATATCACTCAATTCTGACTTATATCACTCGATTCTGACTTTATATCACTCAATTCTGACTTTATATCACTCGATTCTGACTTTATTCTGACTTTATATCACACAATTCTGACTTTATATCTCACAAATCTGACTTTATATCTCACAATTCTGACTTTATATCACTCAGTTCTGACTTTATATCACTCAATTCTGACTTTATATCACTCAATTCTGACTTTATTCTGACTTTATATCACTCAATTCTGACTTTATATCACCCAGTTCTGACTTTATATCACTCGGTTCTGACTTTATATCACACAATTCTGACTCAATTCTGACTTTATATCACTCAATTCTGACTCAGTTCTGACTTTATATCACTCAGTTCTGACTTTATATCAGTCAATTCTGACTTTATATCACTCAATTCTGACTTTATATCTCACAATTCTGACTTTATATCACTCAATTCTGACTTTATATCACTCAATTCTGACTTTATATCACTCAGTTCTGACTTTATATCACTCAATTCTGACTTTATATCACTCAATTCTGACTTTATATCACTCAGTTCTGACTTTATATCACTCAATTCTGACTTTATATCACTCAATTCTGACTTTATATCACTCAATTCTGACTTTATATCACTCAGTTCTGACTTTATATCATGCAATTCTGACTTTATATCACTCAATTCTGACTTTATATCTCACAATTCTGACTTTATATCTCACAATTCTGACTTTATATCTCACAATTCTGACTTTATATCACTCAATTCTGACTTTATATCACTCAATTCTGACTTTATATCACTCCATTCTGACTTTATATCTCACAAATCTGACTTTATATCACTCGATTCTGACTTTATATCACTCGATTCTGACTTTATATCACTCAATTCTGACTTTATAGCACTCAATTCTGACTTTATATCTCACAAATCTGACTTTATATCACTCAATTCTGACTTTATATCACTCGATTCTGACTTTATTCTGACTTTATATCTGACGATTCTGACTTTATATCACTCAATTCTGACTTTATATCACTCAATTCTGACTTTATATCACTCAATTCTGACTTTATATCACTCAGTTCTGACTTTATATCACTCGGTTCTGACTTTATATCACACAATTCTGACTCAATTCTGACTTTATATCACTCAATTCTGACTCAGTTCTGACTTTATATCACTCAGTTCTGACTTTATATCACTCGATTCTAACTTTATATCACTCAATTCTGACTTTATATCACTCAATTCTGACTTTATATCACTCAATTCTGACTTTATATCACTCAATTCTGACTTTATATCACACAATTCTGACTTTATATCACTCAATTCTGACTTTATATCTCACAATTCTGACTTTATATCACACAATTCTGACTTTATATCTCACAAATCTGACTTTATATCACTCAATTTTGACTTTATATCACTCAATTCTGACTTTATATCTCACAATTCTGACTTTATATCACACAATTCTGACTTTATATCACTCAGTTCTGACTTTATATCACTCAATTCTGACTTTATATCACTCGATTCTGACTTTATTCTGACTTTATATCACGCAATTCTGACTTTATATCAGTCGATTCTAACTTTATATCACTCAATTCTGACTTTATATCACTCGATTCTGACTTTATATCACTCAATTCTGACTTTATATCACTCGATTCTGACTTTATATCACTCGATTCTGACTTTATTCTGACTTTATATCACTCGATTCTAACTTTATATCACTCAATTCTGACTTTATATCACTCAATTCTGACTTTATATCACTCAATTCTGACTTTATATCACTCAATTCTGACTTTATATCACACAATTCTGACTTTATATCACTCAATTCTGACTTTATATCTCACAATTCTGACTTTATATCACACAATTCTGACTTTATATCACTCAGTTCTGACTTTATATCACTCAATTCTGACTTTATTCTGACTTTATATCACGCAATTCTGACTTTATATCAGTCGATTCTAACTTTATATCACTCAATTCTGACTTATATCACTCGATTCTGACTTTATATCACTCGATTCTGACTTTATTCTGACTTTATATCACACAATTCTGACTTTATATCTCACAAATCTGACTTTATATCTCACAATTCTGACTTTATATCACTCAGTTCTGACTTTATATCACTCAATTCTGACTTTATTCTGACTTTATATCACTATCAATTCTGACTTTATATCACTCAATTCTGACTTTATTCTGACTTTATATCACTCAATTCTGACTTTATATCACTCAATTCTGACTTTTTATCACTCAATTCTGACTTTATATCACTCAGTTCTGACTTTATATCACTCGGTTCTGACTTTATATCACACAATTCTGACTCAATTCTGACTTTATATCACTCAATTCTGACTCAGTTCTGACTTTATATCACTCAGTTCTGACTTTATATCAGTCAATTCTGACTTTATATCACTCAATTCTGACTTTATATCTCACAATTCTGACTTTATATCACTCAATTCTGACTTTATATCACTCAATTCTGACTTTATATCACTCAGTTCTGACTTTATATCACTCAATTCTGACTTTATATCACTCAATTCTGACTTTATATCACTCAGTTCTGACTTTATATCACTCAATTCTGACTTTATATCACTCAATTCTGACTTTATATCACTCAATTCTGACTTTATATCACTCAGTTCTGACTTTATATCTCACAATTCTGACTTTATATCACTCAATTCTGACTTTATTCTGACTTTATATCACTCAGTTCTGACTTTATATCACGCAATTCTGACTTTATATCAGTCGATTCTAACTTTATATCACTCAATTCTGACTTATATCACTCAATTCTGACTTTATATCACTCGATTCTGACTTTATTCTGACTTTATATCACTCAGTTCTGACTTTATATCACTCAATTCTGACTTTATATCACACAATTCTGACTTTATATCTCACAAATCTGACTTTATATCACTCAATTCTGACTTTATATCACTCAATTCTGACTTTATATCTCACAATTCTGACTTTATATCACACAATTCTGACTTTATATCTCACAAATCTGACTTTATATCACTCAATTTTGACTTTATATCACTCAATTCTGACTTTATATCTCACAATTCTGACTTTATATCACACTCAGTTCTGACTTTATATCACTCAATTCTGACTTTATATCACTCGATTCTGACTTTATTCTGACTTTTTATATCGCAATTCTGACTTTATATCAGTCGATTCTAACTTTATATCACTCAATTCTGACTTTATATCACTCGATTCTGACTTTATATCACTCAATTCTGACTTTATATCACTCGATTCTGACTTTATATCACTCGATTCTGACTTTATTCTGACTTTATATCACCTCGATTCTAACTTTATATCACTCAATTCTGACTTTATATCACTCAATTCTGACTTTATATCACTCGATTCTAACTTTATATCACTCAATTCTGACTTTATATCAGTCAATTCTGACTTTATATCACTCAATTCTGACTTTATATCACTCAGTTCTGACTTTATATCACTCAATTCTGACTTTATATCACTCGATTCTAACTTTATATCACTCAATTCTGACTTTATATCAGTCAATTCTGACTTTATATCACTCAATTCTGACTTTATATCACTCAATTCTGACTTCATAACTCGCAGTTCTGAGAAAGTCAGAATTGCGAGATGTAAATTCACAATTGTGAGATACAAAGTCGCAATTATCTTTTAAAATGTTTTATTCTGTGGTGGAAACAAGCTTCCATAGCAAATAGAACCAAACTCCTGTGAAACAAGCCTGTGAAAAGAGAGATAGTGTAATCAGCAGGTGGTGCTCGCTCAGGTAGAGGTGACAGACATCGAGCTGAGCTGGAACCGCTTCCAGGCATGAGATGCACGCAAACTCGCCCATCTGCAGATGGGATGCTGATGACATCATTCCCAAACACCTGCCTCTGATATCAGCATTATCAGAGGCCAATAACTGCGACGACAAACACCTCAATGACGAGCCACCCTCTTCCATCTCTTCAGGCTAATATCTTTAGCTCAACAGGACAGGCCGTAATAGCTGCAGCTGGCAGACCGTTAGCGGTCCCGAACACAACCTGCTTTAAACAATAACAACACTTCAATTCTTCTATAGCAAAACAAAGCTTTGTTAAATCCCTGGCTTCAAGTGCCACTGTCATAGCAATTATTGCCTGGGCTTTGAAAAATCCAGCTGTCAGCCCTTGTTAAGGATTAAACATGCGCTAAACACAATGCACTTCCTGTGTTAATAAGACTACTACTATGAAAAACTCTCAAGCGTATTAACCCTCTATTGCATGCGTTATGAAAACAATGTTGAAAAAGACATTTTTGATTCACTTGTCTTGCATAAAATGGACCTAATTAGTCAAATCAAACACAAATTTTGAAAAATAATTTGTTGGCTTCTTTTTATGTATGCTTTGCAACACTTCAAAAAAATATTCAAAGACCGTTTTTTACTCATTTAAATATTTTTGAATATTTCTGTGACTTTTACTTTTTTTTGTACTGATGTCGCAGTCCTAAAACTGTGAAGAACAAAACTATTAAATCATTAAAATATGTATTATTTTTTAAATTGTATTTAAATGCTAAAAAGCTGATATTTCCATCAAACAAAAACACCCTAAAATAATAACTGCAATATAGTGGATCCATATCCACATTCATATCCATTCCACTGTCGCACAGTATTGCTTCGGGGCAACAAACACATTCAAGCAATTCCTCAAAACATACAAATAATTTATATAGCTCTAAATGTTTTAAAATGAAGCCTACTCACTAAGAAATATGAATCATATTTTTGAAAAAAAAAAAAAAAAAAAAATCAATAAAATGCTTTAATGAAGGCAGTTTTCCAGAGCAAAAATGTATATCCTCTACATTGGTGCATTATGCCAGGAAAAATATGACCAAAAAAAGCTTTTTACTGGTTTATTCTAAATCATCCATTCATTATTACCCATTTTACTGGCATCAAGTGAAGAAAAGCCAGAGGCAACATTGTGCAATAAAGGGTTAAAACGGTTCTGTCTCACAAAAAAACATCAAACAACTGAGTTAAACACAGAGCTGCAGCTTTAAAACAGGAAATATATGTGGAACTGAACTTGAAACGCTTAAGATACAAAACAGCATTACGTGCAGACATCAATGGCTGCTTGTCCAGACACAGATTAAGCCAAGACCTAGACTGATATTAAAAACTAAACATTAACTGTGTCATTTTGTCTAAGACTATAAATGGAACTGTCTGGGAAACTCAGCTCGTATGGATTGTTGTTTACAGACGCAGATTAAGTTCAAGTACATACCATATACATAAAGGATGTAATCATCGTAGGCTTCTCCCACTAAGTTAGATGCCACACAGCGGTACGTTCCGTTGTAGGACTTGTTAAGGTTTTCGATGAAGAGATCAGAGCCAGTAATCACGGCGTGGGAGGGGAAATCATCATCCACTTTGAGCCAGTTAATTTGATGAGGCCTGTAAAACATCAGAGTAATCATTTAGTGCTCAGTGTGAAAATGCTCAGACAGAGGCAGAGAGGATAATGCGCTTGATTCAGGACAACTTTAGAACTGCTGTAAAATTACCACCTGTGCAAACAAATGCATGTGATGCTATCAAAGCTACCTATTTATTAGAAAATATGTATTTTATAAACTGTCTATCTGTCCATATATCTATTTACTGCATCTGTTGCACATCCTGATTTTGCAGTTAGACTGCAAATATTTAATTGATCCTGGAAAAAATATCCCTGTCTGAAAATTGAGTCATAACTCTATCCCTACTCTATCCAGACCCTGTCCGTCCGTCCGTCCGTCTGTCTGTCTATCTATCTATCTATCTATCTATCTATCTATCTATCCATCTCTGCCTGTCTGTCCATCCATCCATCCATCCATCCATCCATCCATCCATCCATCCATCCATCCATCCATCCATCCATCCATCCATCCATCATCTATCTCTGCCTGTCTGTCTGTCTGTCTATCTATCTATTTATCTATCGCTGTCTGTCTGTCTATCTATCTATCGATCTATGCTTGTCTGTCTATCCATCCCTCTGTATCCATGTCTGTCTGTCTATCTGTCCGTCTGTCTATCCGTCTGTCCGTCCCTCCGTATCTATGTCTGTCTGTCTATCCATCTATCCATGTCTGTCTGTCCGTCTTTCCATCTATCTATCTCTGCCTGTCTGTCTGAAACAGGAGATTTTACAAATACATAAGTATGAAATATAACTACCAAACCACAGACCTATTTGCATACCTGTCTATAGTTATTCTCGTTATCATCTATTATGATCTGCATGATAAAGCAAGAAAAACATTCAAGAAATTCATATGAAATGAGTAAAGTGGCTTGAGGGCTTTGAGTTGGACTCACTGCGGTTTTCCTTTAGCATTGCATGTCAGCTCAAGATTTTCTCCTTCTCTGGTCAAACCCTCTGGGAATTCCACTACAATCTTCACTTCTGGTTTATCTGTGCAATGAACACAAAGACACAAACACACTCATTTCTAGTTGCACTGCAGTACATTGATTCAGCTTGGTACCCTTGAAACTATTGTATCTATCTAATTATCATTCTATGGCCACATACCTGCCTCTCAGTCTGATTAGAAAACATCCCCGGCAGGTTTGGACATCATTTGCGCACTCGCATTTATACATTCATGTGTATTATGTATTCATGCTAAATACAAAGACCTGTATAATGAAGACAGCAGATCTCAGCTGCTCTTCTGGGCTTCATTGTTCATGTTACACTATATTAAGTCAACCCAGTGAGCCTAAAAGGGTGCGAACATGACACTACGAGATTTTTATAGCCTGGGTAAAGCGTGTGAGGACGGACGACACTCCTATGAATTTAAACAGTCAATTTAACAGTACTGTAAAATGATTTTTTTTTTTCCTTTTCTCTTTTATCTGTGTTAGTCAAAATGTCAAGCTGTTACAGTTGAGCTGATCCCTCCTGCCTTTTCTTCTCAAAGGTCACCCTGAGCAGTCAGCTATCTGAATAAATTAATATTCTGCCAAGATTACAAAAGGGTAGGTTAACCTTTCCAGGACTTCCTGTGCCACAAAAAAGCATGCAGCAAACGCTCTTAATCAACGCATTATTTGGTGGACAGCATTTCATGCTTACGCATAACAAGACAGGGTCTGCTTTAATTAAAGCAAATGCCTAGACCTTGCCCGGGTTAAAAAGCACAGTTCACCCCAAAAATTAAATTTCCATTATTGTTTACTCACTTTAATTATTTTGTTCCAAACCCATGTTACTTTGTTTCTTCTGCAGAACATACAAAAATGGGTCTTTTCCATACAATTTATAGTGACCACAGCTAAAACTGACACATAAAATTAAAAACAGCACCATTAGAATAATCCACATGATTCAAGTACTATATTCCACTTCTGAATTCACATCTTTAGGAGACATTTAACCTGTTATTCACAATAATCCCCTCCAGTGAGCTGTAAACAAAGATCAGATGAGTTGAACTATGATTCATGAACACATTGTTCAGACTGAAAAAAAAGCTTCATTGAAAAAGAATCGGCTCACTGGAAAAATTATTTGTTCCAGATCTGAACTCAGTGATCAGGTTATAGCTCACTAGAGATGAGGATTGTCAGTGAATAATAAAGAATTTCAGAGTGTTCTTCAGCATAAAGCTGTCATATGACTCAAATATAGTTTATGAGTTATATGGACTACTTTAATTGTGTTTCTTTTGTCTTTATCATCATTTTTGGAGCTGAACAGATGTGAGGGCACTATGAATTGTGGAATTTATGAAAAGACGAGCTTGAAGACATTATTAAAAATGATTAAAATGATAAAATAAAAATGATTCCTTTTTTGTTTGACAAACAGTAACAAACAATGGCATTTCAAAAATCATTGAACTATTCCTTAAAACAAATGTCTAGGCTTCACTCGTGTTAATTTCCTTATAAATGGGTTCTTTCGTTCAGTAGTGTCAGTCAAACTGCTGCATGAAGATGCTTAAAAAATAATTCCTATTTGGGCGTCTAATTGTGTAACAAAAGGTCTATAGTTCATTACAACGTCAATCAAATTGACCGCCAGATGCAGGTGGGAACATTAAACAGAGGCTATTTTATAGCTGAAAGTTTTCTCCTCCTCTTGAGATGACTCACACTGCACTTCTAGGTATTTCTGGGCCTGGAAGTCCTTCACGGCCGGGTGGTCAATGATGCAGATGACGGCCACTCCATCGTCCTCCTTAGAGACGGTGAGCCTGAGCCGGCTGGTGACAGTAAACATCCTGTCGTATAACTCCTCGACAGTCGCCTCACCTGGGAACAGCCGCAAGAGTGACATGTCAGCCATAACAAGCGAGCTCCCTCCATCCCGGCCTGCTCATAATAACACTGTGTCACCAGGAGAGGGAGGAGGGTCATGAGGAATGATACCGTCACCTCCAGACAAATTTCACATTCATTTATTTAATTCAGCATGCACAGGACACATTCTGAGCCATGTGTGTGATGCCCAAACATCACAACAGGACATAAAACACAGGGTTGCATGACAACTTTTGTTCACGTGAAAATGAAGTGCTTTTTATTCTGGGTTTGCCACTTTGTTTGATTTATTGATGACATGAGCTAGACCACTGTTAGAAATGCAGGTCATAGGTGGTTCACCAGTCTCCAAACTGGTGTTATACGGGTTAGCTTGCCGTCAAGCTGGTCTCTTAGTCTGACCAGTTGAAAAGTGCCCTAAATCAGTCAACACACCAGCCTGACAAGGCTGGGGGACCAATTAAAACCATCATTTTAGGCTGGTTTACATTTATTTATTTATTTTTTTCAGAAGGAATCCATGTCATCCACACTATCCGCACATGTGCCAACTGCTAAGTTATGCCATAAACATCAGAAGCAGTTATGGTACGGTCTAACACATTCTCATCACAATTTGTAACTAAGTGTATGTTTACATGACAACAATGTACTAAAAACAGACGACAACACTGGCAAAACGATCCCCATTCACACAAATCTGTGAAAATGACTAAAAAGGCTGTATTATGCATGCCAGGCCAGTAGTTGGTGATGTCGCTTTGTCAATAATTACTCTGCGAACACATAATATACATGCGTGAACATGTAATATGCATGCGCATGGCATCACCGTTTTAACAGATTTGCGTTTTTGTTGTTTACTTGGAGACGGTAAAGGCATCATTTTCAAAACCTTGCACTTCGAAACCCATTTTCAAAAGCTTGCATTTTCAAGCCCCCAAAACACTGTTGTCGTGTAAATGAATGTCCGAAAACGCATAAAAAGTTTAGTGTAAACATGCCCTTATTTACATTTCGGCGAATTGGTGGCTAATTTGTATAAAATTCTCATTTGTGCATTTCCATACATTCTGCTTACACCTCAGTGACGGATATTTTTAGCGATGGTATTAAGGGTGGACCTCCATACTTTTTTTTCCTAAAAAATCATACATTTTCATGAGTCACATTGAATAAATTCATACACCGCATAAAAGAGTTACATTTTCTTATAAGATCAGGTTGGGGGAGGTCACATTTACCACTGTTTGACAAAATTATCAGGGGCAAAATAGTTCAATAGGAATAAGCAATAAATATATGTATTTTCCCTGAGGGCAAAATATTTCCCAGTGCAAACAGAAACTGCTTGAAAGTGACTTCTGTGTGAGTGAGCTTTGCTTCATACATTGCTACACTACTAACATGACAATAGACAATGGATTTTTTTGGCCCCTAACATTATGCTACTGCACATTTACTCAATAGCTACATGGCATAGGAGCTTCCCACATTTTTTACTAAATATTTTTATGAACAGTATTCAAAATACACTATATTGCCAAAAGTTTTGGGACGCCTGCCTTTACATGCACATGAACTTTAATGACATCCCATTCTGAATCCGTTGGGGAGTTGGCCCACCATTTGCAGCTATAACAGCTTCCACTCTTCTGGGAAGGCTTTCCCCAAGGTTTTTAGAAGCGCATTTGTGAGGTCAGGCACTGATGTTGGACGAGAAGGCCTGGCTCAGAGTCTCCGCTTTAATTCATCCCAAAGGTGGTCTATCGGGTTGAGGTCAGGCCATTCAAGTTCCTCCACATCAATCTCGCTCATCCATGTCTTTATGGACCTTGCTTTGTGCACTGGTGCACAGTCATGTTGGAACAGGAGCGGGCCATCCCCACACTGTTCCCACAAAGTTGGGAGCATGAAATTGTCCAAAATGTCTTGGTATGCTGAAGCATTAAGAGTTCCTTTCACTGGAACTAATGGGCCAAGCCCAACCCCTGAAAAACAACCCCACACCATAATACCCCCTCCACCAAACTTTACACTTGGCACAATGCAGTCAGGCAAGTACCGTTCTCCTGGCAACCGCCAAGTCCATCGGATTGCCAGACAGAGAAGCGTGATTCATCACTCCAGAGAACACATCTCAACTGCTCTAGAGTTCAGTGGCAGCATGCTTTACACCACTGCATCAGACGCTTTGTAGTGCACTTGGTGATGTAAGGCTTGGATGCAGCTGCTCGACCATGGAAACCCATTCCATGAAGCTCTCTACACACTGTTCTTGAGCTAATCTGAAGGCCACATGAAGTTTGGAGGTCTGTAGCTTTTGACAGAAAGTTGGCAACTTCTGCGCACTGTGCACCTCAGCATGCGCTGACCCCGCTCTGTGATTTTATGTTGCTGTTCCCAATTGCTTCCACTTTATTATATTACCACTAACAGCTGACCATGGAATATTTTAGTAGTGAATTTCATGAATGAACTTATTGCACAGGTGGCAACCTATCACGGTACCACGCTTGAATTCACTGAGCTCCTGAGAGCGACCCATTCTTTCATAATTGTTTGTAGAAGCGTCTGCATGTCTAGGTGCTTGATTTTATACACCTGTGGCCATGGAAGTGATTGAAACACCTGAATTCAAAGATTTGGAGGGGTGTCCCAATACTTTTCGCAATATAGTGTATATAACATAATAATCTGGGTCAGTGGTTTTCAAACCTGTCCTGGAGGCATCCCAGCCCTGCACATTTTATGTGTCTCCCTCATTTATCACACCCGATTCAATTCATCAGCTCGTTAGTAGAGACTGAAATAACTAAATTGGGTGTGTCTGATAAGGGAGACATTCAAAATGTGCAGGACTGGGGTGCCTCCAGGACAGGTTTGAAAACCAATGATCTGGGTAAGACTTTATTTCAATGGTCCACTTTAGATAATTATATTAACTACAAATAACTTTGCAACTACAAGTCAACTAACTCTCAGAGTATTAGTAGACTGTCTGCCTAATATCTGCTAACACTTTATTTTGATGGTCCCTCAGCAGACATTCTACTGACTATAAGTAACTTTCAAACTATGTAAACTTCTACTTACCCAAACCCTTAACCTAACCTAACATTCTACTACAGTCTACTAATAATCCAATACTCTAGTTACTTTCAGTAGAATGTGTAAAGTGAACCATCAAAATAAAGTGTAACCATAATAGGTAATCTGGGAAAAAGTACAATAGATAAGGTTTGTTCGCCAAGTCTGTCTTATTTACATGACACATTGCTAATTTAAATTGTCCTTTTAAAAATGTTAAGTTAACTTTTGATACTGTTTTGTGTACCTGTTTCAGTACTCTTTAGTTTGTTAAATGTCCTTATCTTCAGTAGTGTCATTCACTAGCTCCACATGCAGGAGTTGAACTTAATAAAGAGCTTGTCCATCGCTGGCAAACGATAGGATGCATTAGCAGGTTTGGCTTCAACTGATTGTAAGTAAATATTCTGCTTCATCCAGCGCTCTTTTTGTTCTCTGTGTTTTAAAAAATTCATTTTTACTGTTTTAATAAATGAGAAACTGCTTCAAACGATTCAGTGTGTGAGTGAACTGTCTGAAACGACTTGATTGTTCAAATATTGATAGGGAAATTGTAACAGCGCTACCTTGCTACTTAAAAATATAGCTTTGATAAGGTGTGATGCCACCACCTTGCTACTGAGAAACAGATTTACTCATTTTTAACTCATTTCTTAGCTATATGTAGAGCCCAACACTGCTGCTAAGCAGTTGTTATTGTTATTGTACATTTAAATTAGAAAATAAATATATATTAATATTAGATGAAAAAATAACTTGCCTTGGCAAGATATTCTAACTGAAATAAGTTTACAGTACTAAAACTGAAATAAAAAAATAAATTGTAACAATGGCAAAAGCACACAATTACAATGGATGATCAGGACATGTGACCATGATGAATTCATATGAAGCAGCCCAGAGGTCAGTAGCTGTCTGTGGGGTTACTGCCCATCATGTTAGCCTTCATCCTAAGACAATTTCTAAACTCAAGGGCATTGAGCTAATTGCAGCACAGAGTATGATGGTTTACTTGGACCTAATGAAGTGGGAAATAATTACAGCTCGGCACTGACCTATAGCTCATCTCCCTTCTCTTCTGTCAACGCATACTAAGACACTGTTATAAAAAATACACGAGTTACTGTATGCTAAAGACACTTTATGGCCTATGACGATAAGTTTCTTTCAGTGATTGAGTCCACAAAGACTCTTCTTCATACTAATTTTGTAATTTATTAAATCATTATTATTATTATTATTATTTTAATAGTAACCATAATTTCCCCATCATAGGAAATGATATTCCCCTCATTATAGAGCTTGGGAGAAAGTTCCCTGTTGCAGATTAATTGTACTGTACTGCAGTTACTGTGGTTTCCCTATCAGTCAGTCACGCTCGATGTTACATCAGAACGACTGACAAATTGGAATCTCGCCTGAGAGGACCCAGCATCTTATTCAGAGTGTTTGCATGCTGCCTTATATACATGGAAGTGATCTATGAATGTTCACTTAGACTAATCAATAGACCTATATATATATATATATATATATATATATATATATATATATATATATATATATATATATATATATATATATATATATATATATATATATATGCATGCAACTGCATAAAAATAGAAAGCATACCAGAGTGGATGTCATTTAAATATTAAATATAATATTTATGGCAAAACATTTGCATACAGTTTATGATAATTGGTAAATAAATAAAATAATTTTAGTCTTAGATGGGTCACAAATTTGCTCTTTACTTAATAATAATGTCCTCCAAAGCATTATAATCAATGGCGTTTCAAGCTATATGTAATTACACCAGAGTTTGTGTGGTTCATATTAAGACTTTTAATTAGAAACCAGTCATTATTACCTTAATGTGTGTTTTCTGTTATCCTTACTGCGTACTAGCTAGTATTTGACTCATTTAGCACATGAAATCTTTCGCCTTAGGCCACAGTCTGACTGCTTTCACTGCAGTTAATGAAGCTGTGATGTTTGTAATCCATAAACAGTTGACACATTAAACTTAGATTCTGTCTAAATGCGCCATATCATCTGCCATGTTTGCCTCTGTTTCCCCAGGTATTCTATCTGAATGTTATTCAACAGTCCCACCCTGCTGTCTAATGGAGAAAAGCTGTTTATAAGCACATTAACCAGCCTGCAAATTCACTCCTTTATGTCAGCCCGCACTGCCTTAACCAGTGAGAACTAATATGTGGGCAGCATTTGCTGAGTGGGAGGTAAACAGTTGGCGTTCATTCAAAGCTACTTATTTAAGCTCAACTGAAAAGCACCAAAAATCCTGCGTGTTGAGCTCTTCTTGTCAATACACTGGATACACTTTCTGAAGGCTTAATTGAAAGTCATTATGAAGTCAGAATCCTAAACCATGGTGTGTTTCAGAGACATTAGTAATCACAGCAAACTTATCAGCACAATCTTTCTTGGATCTGAGTCAGACCTTGCAGTGGTTGGTCCCCTTTCATCCATTTGATGGTGGAAGCAGGTCTGCTGCCCATGGCGGTGCAGGTTATCTCTGTCTCATTCCCCTCACTCACGATTTCCTCGCGGGACTCTAAGATTGGGTTGCCTGGTGGAACTGGCAGAAGATCAACAGCAAGATTAGAGATGGTGCGACAGCTCTTCTGCGTTAGATCAATGTTTTTTATCTGTGTGCTCGCTAAAGGACAAACTGTTATTTTACTAAGATCTGTTGATGACTATCGAGAACCTAAATCAGTAATAAAGCACAAACGTGGAGGAAAAGGTGTTGTTTTTGAGCCAATCTGAAACACCCTATAGTCTATGTTTTGGCTTGGATGCTGGTCTCCAGCGTGGAATGCTGGTGTGCTGGTGTCCCCACCAGGCTTTTTAACAAGCTCTATCAGCAAGACTTCCTTGGTTTCTCGCAAAGTTTCTACCTCATCCCGATTCCCACCTAACTATGTCAGGGGGTTGACACTGTCGCCTGTGGCTTCCTCAATGGGGTTCCACTATTCTTAGCAGAGCTTCTTTGAAACAATATGTGTAGTAAAAAGTTCTACACAAATATATTATACATATATAATTAAATATACAAATACATATAAATGCATGTACAATATACATTATCTGTTTGGAATAATTAAGATATTTTTTGATCACATGACACACTACCATTCAACAATTTGGGGTGCGTAAGATTTTTTGAAAGAAATTAATTAATACGTAATTGATCAAAAGTGAAAGTAAAGACATGCTGTTCTTTTGAACTTTCTATTAATCAAAGAAATCACACTTTGTGCAAAAATATTAAGCACAACATCTGTTTTCAACTGATAATCAGTGCTGGGTAGATTACTTCCAAATTGCAGTCAGTTACTAATTACAAATTACATGGCAGTAATGTGATGTAATCTAGATTACTCATTTAAAGTAATGTATTCGGATTACTTTTTAGATTACTTTTGACAACTTGTTTATCACATTGATTTGAATAGGATATTCTTGTACCATATTGATATAAAAATACAAAAGAGAAAGAAAATCTCAAAATGAGGTGCATTAAATATTATATTAGGTCAGGGTATCCCAGACTGGGGTTTGTGAAGAAACTGCAGGGGTTTAATGGGAAGCTATTAAGTAAATCATAAAAAGAAAAATAATTTTAAAATAAAAACATTTACTAAAAATGATTAAAACAAAAATTGTTTACCTGCATGTCATGTGACCATTAACCGACATCAGAGAACCATGAACTTCATTTTATGTTTATTCATTTTATTATTGACTTTATACATTTTCATTTATTAATTTTAAATTATTATCTTAAAATCTAAGGGCATACCTCAAGTAAATATATAACTATTTTTTTTTCGAAATTACGTCATACTAGTTCATTCTTCGATTTTGCTTGAAGTATTTAAGGGCCTCTAAGGCCATATGCAGAGTGGCTAAACCAGCCACAAACCAGATTGTTCAAGCTATCCTTTCTCGAAAAAAAAAAAGAGGTCTCCCAGCATGGTCAAGAAGGTCTGTTGGCTTGTTTAGGAGGTCATTTGGGTACTTTGGATTTTAACCAGCTTCATTAGATAATTTAGGCTGATGAACAGCATGGCTAGATTAGCAACAACTCAATTTGTTTAAGCTATCTCTGAAACAGTTAGAGCTACATACAGAAGCATTACTGTATTTCAGTGATCCCATTGTGTATTTGGACAGTGCCAGACCCACTCAACCAGTTGACAAGCTGTTTTACTCATGTTTCACTTTTTTCATAGCACATTAGCTCATATGGTGCTTCGCTGATGGCACTAGAGCGTCTGTCACTACAAGAGCTGCCATTTGAGGGCTCTTTTTCTAATATCTTGCCTCATGCTTTCATGTCCTGTGGTTAAGAGTCCATGCTGTGATGGAACGCATACCCTCATAAAACTTACGCTACTTTAGAGAGCACTCAAGTCCATTCAGCTCTCCAGGATGTCCAAATACACAGCATAATAAACCACTAATGTTAGTGTCATTCAACGCAAGAGCCGCACAAAGCTAACTCCAGAATCGCTCGATGTAGCCTTTTCAACATCTAAGAGGAATTCAGTCAATACGCCTGCCAAAAGCGATCTACCAATATCAATAGCGCAACATCTGTTCCTTTTTGTTTGGTTTGTGTTATTGGAAATGGCATGAGAGTAATTGGTTGATATTGTGTCATGGTGAGATTCAATTAGACGAGTTCAATTGAGTGAACGAATCAATGAGGTCAATCGATAATCAGGATTTTAGCATTCTGAAGGTAGACGTCATACCCAGCACTGTGATGTCTGCATATGCTTCTTGCGGAGGATCCGTGTAGAGCTGGCACACATACCGCCCCTCGTCCGAGAGCGACACGTTAGACAACGACACCAGCAGCTCGTTGTCTGAGAAGTTAACCAGCTGAAACCGACTGTCCTTCAAAGCTGAGAAAACATAAAGAGTGAGGATTACAGATTTGCATGAGCAGGAAGTAGGTTATACGACATTTCATACCCAGCAAGCAATTTTGCTTTTAAAAGACATCTAATAGCCGTCCAAACACAGCTCTGACGTCTAGGCTGTCAGAATTTGGGCTGTCAGTGAAAATTTAATAGACGTCTAACCCAAGAAAAGACTAATCATCTAGAACATGAACATGTCAAAGAACATGTCAAAGAAATGAAGCCAAACACCTTGTAATCACTGCTGACTTTGCTTACATGATGGAATATCATACATCTCACAAGTTATTTTGGCAAAAATTACATATTCACAAATTCATTGGTTTTTTTGGCGAGAAGTGGGTTACTCATAGCCGTACTATATCGGGTTTACAGTTAACAGAGATGCCGAAATGACGGCTATTGCTTGCTGGTAGGTTAATATCGAGTAATGATTCAGATGAAATTTGGCCAGTTTTACCCAGCCATTAAAATAGTTCCTAATGAAATCAAAACGTCAAGCATTTTCCACTCTTTTGAAGTACATAAAACAGATTATCAGGGTCAGTTGTACAAAAACTTTCTACTTAATTTTTTTTAGATATGTGTTGGAGAGTGTTATTTGCCATTATTTGTGAAATATACTAGACATTTCTGAGTATACTAGAAGTTTTCAGTTTTTTTCAGAGCAGCGAAACGGCCGGTTTATACAAAATGCATTTTTGCTGTTAAAAATGTGAGGCACACGCCAGTGGAATGAAGAAAGAGCAAGGTCTAGAGCAGCGGTCGCATTACTGAAAATGTTCAGTCATTGATGGAATTTTTTTTAGCTTTGATGGAAAAAAAGCCTTCTGTCATTTTGACAGATTACACTGAGGCTGATCTGATTTTAACTTGTAACTATAATTTTCACCTCTGTCCATTTGGTGGTGAGTGCGTTCTCGCTGACTATCAAGTTAATGGTCAACGAATGGATTTACGTGACATTACAGTTACGTGACATTAGCTGTGTTTCCATTACCCTTCAAATTGTGCAAATTGAAATTGCGAATTGAAAATACGGCCAATGGAAACACGGCAATTTCACCCAAAAAAAAATACGCTCACATGAGATGGTTTTTCATGCAATTAAAAAAAAATTATATTTCGCTAAATTGCGATGGAATTTTTTTTTCTCACATTTACAGGTCACCTGGCGTACGTAAAAAACGATCATTCTCTAAAGATGACACGATATGTTTGGACAGAAGTTTTTTATTAAACTCATAAAAGAATTACAGGAATACTGGATTCTAAACAGCAATAAAACACACTTTATCAAGACCTCGAAGCAGATAGGAGGGAGAAACACACAGAAACACCTCATACATGGCCACTCCCAAGTATAAGTGGCTTTCCTTGCTATTAAAGGCCCACTGAAGTGCCTTGAAACGCGCAGCATTATCAGCTCCTCCCCTTTTTTAAAACAGCCAATAGTATTTTGTTTATATCACAGTTTGACTAGAGCCTTTCAGCTTGATAAAGCCACAGTTTCCTCCCAATCTCTAACCGTTTCTCTTCCAAATCGCTTTGAAGTACAGCATTCTGTGCAGAACTCAAATGGGTCCGATATGTTTGGTTGTCTGTGCCGACTCGCGCATGTATCCTCTCTGTGCTCTCGTGTCTCTGGACCAGAGCAGACTGCCCTGGAAAGTCAATTTAGGGGACAAATATTGTCCCTTAAATGGAAAAGTTGTGTCTAAGTGGAAGACGGGGTACGCAGAAGGGTGGTAAATGCCCCAGTGGGTACTCCCCTCTAAAAAGTTTGGGAACCACTGATCTAGCCTATACGTTTTTTATATGCCTATAACTTTGTGAATAAAAATTAAAATGTGAACAAAAACAGAGCCTGTTAAATGGCTTATTATTATTAAAATATGACAATTAAAAAGGAGTAATAACAGATTATGAGGGAATATTTACGACATACAGAAGGAATGTGAACTCTGGCTTAGAGACTCAGTTCAAGTTTAACTTCTTTTTTTTTTAAGAATTAGAACTACTATGTGTTGTGCACGAGATGGTAGCGGAGTGGAATGGAAAAACGCTTTCTGTGTGAACTTCCCTAATGAACTCTTGGAATGCTGCTCAGCCAATCAGATTCGAGGAACAGAACTAACTGTTATATAATGCTATATCATGAAGTTCTTGGGAGTTTCATTAAATGAGCGAACTCAAAAATCACGCTCGAAGTTCAAGAAGTCAAAGCTCTAATTGAGCAACTCCATCAGAAGTTTAAGACCTTTGATGGTGCATTTTAAGAACCCCTCTTAATCCAAACCCTGAACCTGGGAAGCATTTGGAAGGCCCCTCTAAGAATAATGATGAGGCAAGCTTGTTTTGAGCAAAAAGATGGTGGGTGGGAAATGAAAGGGCTGATTTTCTTGGTGCTTGGACTGAATTGCAATTGATATGGGGGGTTTATGCACTATGCATCAAACAGATCTATGACTTCAGACTTAAGGTAATGCCGGAGGACTGTAATTCCTCCACATCAGTACAGTGCGATTTTAGAAGTGCTGCAGAAGTCTTGCAGAATATGAAGAATATAAATCTCTGAAAAGCAAACCTGCACATGAACGGGGCTCATTAGAGGGCATTATAAATTCTAAAGCATCAGAGGTTGACAGTGAGTGAATCTGATTGTTCTGTGTCCCAGCTGGCTTGAGATGCTCTTCAGCTGTCCTAGCTTACTATCTCAAATTGACACACAGATTGGAGAATGAAAAGAGAAGGGGCTCAGGAAATTACATGTAGCATGTTAGATGAAACAAATACAAATTGCATTGTCTTACAAAAAAGCATATATCTTCTTATGTTGATGGAAAAACAACATATTGTCTGTAATGCGGATATATGGCCACATTTTAAACCTTCCTTCATCTTTGAGCCATTTTTGACCTATTTTTGTCATGACAACTCTCAGTGTTTGACATGGTAATGGATATGACAATGTTATTATGTTTGGTCTTGGCAGAACAGATCGGCTACACTGCTTCAGAGCAAGTACAGGACTTGCTAATGCCAATACATACATGCCACGCTGTTACGAGAAAGTAAGACATGCTGCTGCAAAATATAGCATACATGAATTACCCGTTGCAGATCTATACAGGTGGAGCTGGGGAAGGTGGAGGGTCTCTGAAAACGCTGAAAACTGCTACAGCAAACACTGACCAAGTAGCTAAAGGTTGAGCAGCGAGCTCACTGGCTACTGATACAGCAGGAACCAATCAGCTGTGTGCCCTATAGAGAATGATGTGACTGCTAGGACCTATCATTTTGCACCATCTAAAGTTTCATGACAGAATTTTTTTATAAACACAATTAAAGCTACAGAGCCCCTAAAGGGACATGGTGATGGGGAAACAAATATATATATATATATATATATATATATATATATATATATATATATATATATATATATATATATATATATATATATATATTTTTTTCAATTTTTTTTTCAATGCTTTTGTTTTGTAAAATTTTTGTGTTACCCTGAGAAACTTTACATGTCATTTGTGACCCGTGCTGGCAAAATGAGCGTGCGATCCTGATATACACACATACACAGAATTACAGCATTTCAAAATATCTGTCTTGGTGAGTATTCACGCAAGCATTATCTGTTATGTCTTAAGAGAACGTTCAGTTAACTGTTGGGGAAAAACATCTGATGTGTAACATTATATTAGAACCATGCATTACAGTACGTCTTAATAGGCTGCCTGTGTTATTAATAATGTTAATCAAGCAATTGTGGTATCTTGGAGAAGTTATATATATATATATATATATATATATATATATATATATATATATATATATATATATATATATATATATATATATATATATATATATATATATATATATATATATATATATATATATATATATTTATATTTTATATATATATATTTTTTATAGATATTTTTTTTTTTGATTTGATATTCGGTTTTGATTTGATGTGCCAAATTTGGTGTTATTACCAGGGATTTTAAGGTAGCATGCTAGGTGATTTTTTTGGGAATCTTCAGAAAATCAACTTGGTTTTTCTCAAAACTGACTTTGCTGACTGCATCGACTCTATCAAATGCGTTTGGTCTCATTCCAACAAATCATGCATCCTTTTGAAGGTTTTTAATAGAAAAATTTAGAAAATTTGCTCATTGTGATTCATTTTGCCAGCACGTGTCACATTTTTTAAAGCCCCCTTAAAAAACACTACAGCACTTTTTCCAAACACCTGTAGGACTGCAACCAAAAGCTTGGCTTAAGTGGGGGTGAACAAATGTTTTTGTGACATATTTGCAAAGTGGACCCATATTGACAACAGAGCTTTACAGTATTTGTGAAATTTAAATGAATTAGAATTGTAGATTCCAAACAGTGGAATAATAAAAATAAAAAATATATATATGAAATATTATTAAGTGCCAGAAGTGTTTGAAATAATTGAGAACAGGGGACAAAGTTGTGTCCCAAAGTTCTTTTATAGTTTTTTTTTTTTTTTTTTTTTGGGAAAAAAAAGACATTTTCCTTTAGGTGAGACCTGTCGTACCCTAATAATGAGGTCATGAAATTTTAATGACTCGCAATGTGGGTCAAATTTTACCCATAGATCCCAAGTGGATGTAGTTTCCTAGGAGAGGGTAACAGTATGTGCTATGTACAGTAGACACTATAAAATGACACTGAAACAGTCATCATCCTCTTGGCATTAATCATATTATAATTTAGTTCACTTCAGTGTACAGATAAGGAAGTTCACTAAAAAAGTGACAAAAAATATCTTTGAGCTGTAAAATGTAATTTGTAGCGAATATCATTAAGTCTTGTGAAAATGAAAATGACAATTTCTCCAGCCGTCACTGTTTAATTCTAAGTTGCTCTTAAAAGGCTTATAGAGCAGCTCTAGCATAAGTGACAGGAAATGAGAATAGCAGTCTGAATGTAATGTGATAAAACTTTAGCCATCGCTCCACAGCGGAAACAATAAACCACTGCTGAATCATAATGCTAATATATAACGAAGCGCACTGTGCAATATATCATCGGCCGGCATCCACAGGTGCATGCTATATATGCTAAGACACATTCACATTCTTGTGTCATTTTGAATGCACAGTGCCAGCCATCTGTGCTGAAGGGATAAAACTATGAATTGTTCAAGTGGTCATACTTTTCACAAACAGAGCTGGCAGCCCAGTAAACATTAGACAGAATAATACATTACAGCATTAAAGAGATTGAAGGCTGAGCATCCCTCCAGTCACATCCATAGAAATAATGTCAGAGCTTGCGGCTAGAGCGCTCTCTCTCTCTTTTTCTGTCTATCTTCCTCCCCTAAACCCCAACCCATATCCTCCCTTTCCTTCTCCCACAGATCGGAAAGCTTATGTCGGGTGTAATTGGCAGTAAAATATGCCCACTAGGAGAATTTGGTACCACCAACACATTAATTAAATTAGATAAAGTCATGACAAAATTCCAACCTGACCTTTCATCAATGCGTTCTCTTCTCACTCGAATGCTGAGACGAGTGAGCAAGCGGTATTATAACATTACGTAAATGTGTTTCTAACTCCACTATTCAATCACCGTGTTTCTTTGAAGAAAGGCAGTGTAAAATGACCCCGTTTTTCCCTGAAGCTATGAAATCTTGGCCGAAAGGTTGAGTAGAAGAACTGAAAAAAAGCATAACAGACATATGGCCGTGCATAAATAAAGAACACACATTAATCCCAGTAGCAACTGGGAAAACAAAACGTCTTTAAAACGTCTGTTGCCACAATGTTATCAGAGTATTACTTCAACATTTACTTGACAAGAGGAACAAGATGTCTACAAATACTTCAAACGTCCTTGAATATTTACTCAAACCGCAGGAAACGGGATCCCGCGGAGAGATAGGCCAGCTGCACATGTAAATTGCATTTGAAATGTCATAAAACACCTCTCAAAACCGTCAATGTGTTATCATCTGCTCATCTTAGATTGCCATAGGAGCGATTCGTATGGAGAACGTTTCATAGGAGAGAATGAGGAGGTTATTCCCACACATTAGCTAAACTAGGTTCGGATCACGGGTCAGACCGTCACTTAGCAGCTCATCAAGGCCCTTATTTAGCAGAGAAGGCAAGATTATACACTTTGCATGCAGAGCGCCGTTGAGCTTCCAAACAATCTCAAGGCTGGAATCTAAACGGTCCGCTCAGAGGACTCTAATCAGCCTGACACAATTACACTCTGTCACTCAATTATTGAAAAGGACCTTGTCAACAATGCAATGCCTTGCTGCTCTTTTAAACGATAGGAGGTTGTGCCGAGCAGCCAAATTATGAATTTGCATGGGGTTGCAGGGACATTTTGGTGCGTAAAATTGGAATGTTCTGCCAAAAACAATGCAGGCTTTGGGTGGATTATGACATTTTCTGCCATGAACTGAAGAGAGCATAAAAGAGAAGTCAGTACTGCTTACGTCTAACGTCTCTGAAGTAGATGGTCTGTCGGTTGGGGTTGAGTAGCTGGATGACGGAGTCGTCGTTGTTTTTCACCCGGCAGCTGATGATAGCCATCTCGCCCTCGACCACTGAGACATTATTCGTCACCAGGTTCTGACCCTGCGCTGTAACCCAGAGAGAACAGATACAAGCCTTACAATAGAGCACAGCAGAAACACAAATCCTATTCATTTAGGTTATCCCATACAGAATAACATTAAAACCTTTTGAGAAATGTCTAATGGAGCTAATTGTCTTGAACAGGACCACACCCCTAAATGCACTGAAGCAACTGCCATGTGATTGGTTGATTAGATAATTGCATTAATGAGAAACAGGTGTTCCTAATAATCCTTTAGGTGAGTGTGTATATATATATATAAATTATATTAAATTAAATTAGCAATGATATATATAAATAATTAAATGAATGCATTTATTTTCTATCTGTTTTTGATTTGATTACATAATTTGCAATGGCAATGGTTTATAGGAGGGGTAGTTTGTTACCTCATTAAAAACTTGTACCTTCCATTTTCATATACAGTTGTGGTCAGAATTATTGGCACCCCTGGTAAATATGATCAAAGAAGGCTGTGAAAATAAATCTGCATTGTTTATCCTTTTGATCTTTCATTCAAAAAAATTCCCAAAATTCTAACCTTTCATTGAAGTAAAAGAATTGAAAGTGGGGGGAAAATCTCATTATGAAATAAATGTTTTTCTCTAGTTCACGTTGGCCACAATTATTGGCACCCCATTATCACAACGTCCTTTTCCCAAGATAACAGCTCTGAGTCTTCTTTTATAATCCTGATGAGTTTGGAGAACACCTGGCAAGAGATCAGGGACCATTCCTCCATACAGAATAGATCCTTCAGATTCTCTTCAGTTCAGCCACTCATTTTCTATAGGGTTCAGGTCAGGGGACTGGGACGGTCATAACAGAAGCTCATTTTGTGCTCAGTCATACATCTGTGTGTTGATTTTGATGTTTGTTTTGGATCATTGTCCTGATGGAAGATCTAATCACGGCCCATTATAAGATTTCTAGCAGTCGAGTTTTGATTTTTTTATCTGTTGGTATTTGCTAGAATCCATGATACCATGTATCTGAACAAGATGTCCAGGACCTCCAGCAAACAAATAGGCCCACAACATTAAAGATCCAGAGGTATATTTAACCATGGGCATGGGGTACTTTTGATCCCTGTTTGCTCCAAACCCATCTGGTGTGTTTTCTGCCAAAAAGCTCTTTTTTAGTTTCATCTGACCACAGAACCAGGTCCAGTCGTTTTTGACAATTGAATATGCTGGAGTTTGGATGAGCGAGGAGGATTTTTCTTGAAACCTTTTCTTGAAACTCTAGGTGCTATTTAATTCTTTTTTAGGCTTTCTGACCTCAAGACTCAACTAATCTCTGAAATTCTCCAGCTGTGATCATTAGAGAGTCTTTGTCCACTCAAACTCTCCTCCTGATGCAGACTTATTTTTATAGCTATCTTTGATCATATTTACGAGCGTGCTAATAATTCTCAAATAAACTGTACTTATTAGCTTAAAATTCAAGTTTACCATGTGATTCATCTCAGAAGTGACTGCTTTGTTCATTACTTTTTACTGCAGAACTTTTGGAATCCTTTGGAGAAAATTAATAGAAAAAAACACTCAAGAGCCAAGTCCGCTAAAAAAAAAAAAAAAAAAAAAAAGAGCATCACTGCAATACCTGAATAAGGTTATTACATTTGCCATGTCTTATCACAATCTGGATTGTAATTACAATGCATCCACTGAACACAGTTTTCTCATTTGGCTGTTGCCTTGCTATTCAGTCAGAGAGGCAATCATGACACTCTTTCTTTAAGCACAAAAAAAAAAAAATCTAAAATACTATTACAATTCAGATCCTGTTTCATTCTGCTCTTGTATCATGAAATTGTAAAAGTTGAGGCTGAAGCTGAATAGATGACTGCAATGATAATGCAAATCCTTGTAAGGAATCCTTTGAATACTGATGTTTTTGCATAACACGTGCATATATTTTAGAGCGGTGTAAAAGAAACTGAAAGTGACACAAATAAATGTAACAAGCAACAACATTTTGCTCGGCGTTTGAAAATGCATAGACGTCAGAGCATGTGTGCAAAGTTAAGATGTACTGGCTGGGTTCTCAGTTTGGACGTATTGATTTTACAGTGCTGTGTGTTTCTAGTGTGTGTGGAACACCCTGGTTACAAGACTGCAGCACTCAGCAACCGAGAGGGGAAGGCTGGTAATTGCTGCTCATGGCAGAACTTTATCAAACCTCTCCATCTAAACACAAGCTGATGGAAGCTGGCAATCAACAGCAGCTCTCAACAGCATAATACCCGGACCTGAACAGCAAGCTCTGCAAACACAGAGGCAAGCACAAAGTATCTGATACACTTCACTGCAAGCCAGTAACAGCTGATAATTAGAGGCTGCATCACTCCCTCATGGTTTACATTCAAAATGGGGATCCATTATACCTTGCAGGTGAAGACAGCAGAAAAGCAAAAGTCACCTTGCTCTGTATTTATAACTACAGAGCTGAGAGGCATAAAAAAATGACCAAAGAATGCTTTTAAACACTTTATCCGTGCACGCAGAGTAAAACACTACTTTTAGCACCACTGTGAGACAACACCCAATGAAAATCTGTGCCTTTACATTTACAGAGACCAAAAAAAAAAAAAAAACGGTAACACTTTAGTTTAGAGTCCAATTCTCACTATGAACAAGCTTATTAGTATGCATATTACTAGGAAATTGGCTGTTTATTAGTACTTATAAAGCATAAATGTATGCCTTATTCTACACCCCTTAATCCTACCCAATACCTAAACTTAACAACTACCTTACTAACTATTAATAAGCAGTAATTAGCAAAATTCGTTGTTAAAGGGGTAGTTCACCCAAAAATGAAAATTAGCCCATGATTTACTCATCCTCAACTCATCCTAGGTGTATATGACATTCTTCTTTCAGACCTGGCTAATCCAAGCTTTATAATGGCAGTGAATGGCTGTTTCTGTGTTGAAGTCCATAAAAGTGCATCTATCCATCATATAACTGCTCCACACGGCTCCGGAGGGTTAATAAAGGCCTTCTGAAGCGAAACGATGCGTTTGTGTAAGAAAAATATTCATATTTAAAACTTTACAAACGGTAATCTCTAACTTCTGCTAATTGTCGTACGTACGTTCACGAGAGACTGGCATTCCAGCGTATGACGTAGGACGCTCCGGTGAGAACATGCTAGTTCTCCAAGTTTTGTTTTGCTCTATCCTCTGGGCTTCCGCGTTTGACACCAGAACTTACGCTACGCCTGCGTCCTATGTCATATGCTGGAATGCCATTTTTCTTACACAAACGCATCGCTTCGCTTCAGAAGGCCTTTATTCAAAACGAATACTTCAAAACAGAAACAGCCATTCACTGCCATTATAAAGCTTGGATTAGCCAAGATATTTTTTAATATAACTCTGATTGTGTTCGTCTGAAAGAAGAATGTCATATACACCTGAATTGAGGGTGAGTAAATCATAGGCTAATTTTCATTTTTGGGTGAACTATCCTTTTAATAGTGAGTTAATAGTGAGAATTGGACCCTAAACTAAAGTGTGACCTAAACATCTTAATTTCCCCACTATACGACTGTGCCCAGCTCAGCCCTGCATGTCCCAGTCAAAGAACAACAAATCGGTGTGGAAAAACAACACATTTAACCTGTCCTCCCGAGTTGTGAATGTTAGGGATGATAAAGCCTCGTCCACTCCATGAAGGAGTATTTGCAGACAGGCATGCTGGGAGTGTTTGTGAGACCACAGAGGTGCTGTGCCACTACAATCTGCGACCATGCCTAACGCTAAACATCCGTGAAGTCAGGTTTCACGGTGTGGCAATCACGCAAAACAAAATGAAGGAAAAAAACTCTAGCTGGAAGGTTTGTCCGGGACTGAAAAAGCTCATAAGAAAGCATTTCAGCGCATACATCTAGGAAATATCCCTTTTTAAACAATTCTAATAGCAGGAGGTCATAAGTGATATTAGGCTCAAATTCTGAAAATACAAAATTTAGAAGGTTTCACAGACTCATGCCATTTGGACATTTAAAAGGACAGTTTGCCCCAAAATTAACATCCTGTCATCACTTATACTTGCCTTTATGTCATTCTGAACCTTTATGACTTTCTTTCTTCTGTGGAATACAAAGGAAAATATTGGTCACACTTTAGATTTAGGGTCCAATTCTCACTATTAACTAAGACTTTTGCCTCAATAAACTCCTAATTACTGCTTATTAATAGCAGTAGTAAAGTAGTTGTTAAGTTTAGGTATTGGGTAGGATTAGGGATGTAATATGGTCATGTAGAATAAGGCGTTAATATGTGCTTTATAATTATTAATAAACAGCCAATATCCTAGTAATATGCATACTAACAAGCAACTAGTTAATAGTGAGAATTGGACCTTAAAGTGTTGCCAAAATATTTTAATGAATGTTTTTGTCCAAGTAATGAAATTCAATGGGATCCAAAACAACTCAATGTATGGATAAAAATGATATTTTTCTTAAATAAAGATATCTTAAATATCTTCTTTTGTGTTACACAGAACAAATTAAATATACCATGAGTACATCCTTCAATCAAAACATTTTACAAAAGTTTGTACTGTTAAAAATGTGATTATGAAACACTTTTAGATAGATAGACAGACAAACAATTGATAAAATCTATAATTTCTAATAGACAGATAGACCGACAGACAGACAGACAGAACCCGATTTTCCCAAGATGTTGATCATGGAACAGCATTCCAATCAACCAATTAGATTTGAGGGACACGTTTACGTCAAGTTTAGGCTTATATCCAAATGTGTGTCCAAAAACACTAGTCACGCGAATGTGTTTTATCTTTGCAGTTGCAGTCTACCTCATTTATCACCTCAAGCAAGCTTAAATGTGATTGGCTAAAAGACTGATTGTGATTTAATTCATTCATTTAGCCTTCAAGGCCATGACAGTCTGGTTCAGTTCAGCCCCATAACCCAACCAAGGTGTCCATCCCTCACATTTACAACAAGCTCCATCTCTGACCTCTCCTCAACAGCCAATAACAATCCGTGATAGTTACGATCCTAATCACCTCAACACCACTCATCATTATTCCTTAAAACCTAGTGTGCTGTCTATCTATACACCATTTTCACCTTCTAGGTAGACAGCTCACTGTGTTTTGCCATACAGCCATATACGTAAATGGAAAGTAAATGTATTATATTGCGAACATGCTATACAATTGGTGTTCAGAGGATTGTAGCGCTCTGCTGGTTGAGTCACATGACTCTGAAATGTAATTAATGCATGTGAAGTTTCATGATAATAGCGTATCTTTCATTCTCAAAGCCTTTTTAAGAACAGATCCCACGGGTAATATACACATTTCCTGAAGCGAGAACTATTCAAGGTTGATACACATTAAAAGGTACTCTGGGAATGTGTTTTATTAATTTTATATTATATTAGTATTATTAATTATTATATATGCCTTTTAATGCAAGAGTTGGCTTAATTCATTTCAAGAAGTATTTTTTTGAAGGTTATTAAAGGCTTCTTCACTTCAAATTTCCATTTTCATTTGCACATCCAAGTCATGGCTGCTCGCCAACAGGATGACATGAAACTTCCTGAGACAGAAGATGGAACGCAGTTGTTAGGTAAGCATAAACCTGTCCAACAGCTGTTTGGACAGCACCCTTTTCCAGTGTCACCGAGCGGAAATGAAGAGCAACTGGGAAAGGGTTTCTTTTCAGTTTAATGTACAACTTTAAGGAGAGTACAAAGTACAACTTTATTTACACTGTTAAAGGACGTATGACACCGTATTTCTGTGCCAAAATACACTCCTTTAGGATTCAAACTAGTTTCTGAAAGTTTTTTTTTTCAAATATGGCTCTGTGTGACATCATAAGGGGACGGAATTCCTTGTATGGGCACTTCTCCCAGATGAGCGTGCGCACATCAACCAGAGCGAGAGCAAGAGCGTGCCCATCAACGAGCTTCGTTCAGGTTACAGAAGCCGTCGGCAGCGCTGCCATTCTGTTTTTAGACCACCAAATCAACAATGTCACTAAAGAAGTGTGTTTCTGGTTGAGAGGGAAAGATAAACTTGTTCAGCTTCCCAAATAACTCAGCCTTAAGGAAATGCAGTTTGGATGCAGTTTGTTTTTCCGGAGCAGCAACGGAGTTGTGCAAATGTGTTTGTTTGTTCCCGGTCATGTGTCGAAACCGCATCAAATGTCTGTGTTTTGTTGCATATAATGTAAAAAACACGAATGTATAGTGAATCGAAAGTTATTCAGGGATAATGCCATGATGTATTTTGTGTGTGTGTGTGTGTGTGTGTGTGTGTGTGTGTGTGTGTGTGTGTGCACGCTCATGACTCTTTAGCTCCACCCACTGCACGCCTCCACGAGATTGGCTGTTTTCAGAAAGAATCGGTACAGCGTATCTGTCTTTTAAAAATATGATCAAGCTAGAGACTCTTCGAGATATGAAGGATGCAGTACTACTCTATAGGTACTCAAGATTAACATGAGATTGGCAGAAACTGTGTGTTATGTACCCTTTAACATCTAAATGTTCCTATTCACACGCATGCTGTAAATTGGAACTACGCCAATTAAAGAAAGTTTTGAACTGGCTTTGTCAGAATGGCATAGGCACTAAATAATTTCTGATTCATTGACTGCAGAGTGTGAAGGCGTACAAGTGCAGTAGCGAACACCAATGCATTGTGAAGTCATCTGAAATAGATTGAATTTAAACCCATTTGCATGACTTTTCTTTTATGCCTTTTTTTTCTTCACAAAAAAATATTTTCCTCAAAGTCAATGGCTTTTGTGTTTCCAGGTTTTTCTTCACTGGGTGAACTTCACAAAGCCTGTCAAGAAAAAAAGTCATTTTAAAAAGAAGTTTTATTCTGCAAAATGAAAATAAAGCCTAAGACCATTCCGATTTAAAAAAAAAAAATTGTGACATTAGTTTCAGAACAAGGAAGAACATTTTACCACAGCACTTCTCATTACCGTAAACTGTCCTGACGTTTAAAGGTACACTGTGTAACTTTTTTTGTTCAAAATTAAATTTAAATAATACATCATCAATCCTTCTTACAAAATGTTTTTCTCTTACCCTGATTCACTATGGTAAGCCTATTAGAAGTGTTTACATGTTAGACCTGTCAGGATGGTTTTCACGGGAAATTGCGTACGTATGCCACTCGCCCTTGCGTGTCTCGTCATATCTGTACATAGAGAAAGGTTGCTCCGACTACTTTGATGTGTGTATATGTGTTAAACTCTTCATTGTAAAACATTATATATTGTAAAGGCTCATTTCATTATGGTTGTTGTAGCACTGTGCTGGAATTTAATTTCAAGGAAGTACCGTGTCTATTAATGGGTAAAGCTGAGATACTTTCCATTTAAACTGGTTATATCTCTGAAGCCTAGTAGGGAATGTTTTATGAGCAGTAGGATAACCATATTCATCTGCACAGTCAGAGCCAAAACACAACTGTTCTTCCACAAAATGCATGCAGTAACTGCTAGAAGGCCAAAAGTTACATAGTTACATATAACGTTTATCATTCCCATTATTTTCAATGATAATTTTCTTTACATAATACTGTACTTTTTCTCAGTCAATAGTCAGTATTAACAGTCAAAACAAAACTGTTATACAACGATTAAAAAAAAAAAGTATCAGTTAAAAGCAGCAGCACATATATTACCATTATTTTGAAATGTAATGACAACATTTTTTAACACCACAAAGAGAATATCATAAAAGGATCCTTTAATGCATTATGGTAATGAAAATTGAGAGAGAAATGTCATGAAAATAATGTCACAGTGCAAAAAGCACAACAGTCCTAAAATGAGCGATTTGCATTTTGTATAGGCAAAATATAATTCTTATTTCTTTCTTTGAATTCTGCAGTGAAATGTTTTTGACAGGTTTTATAAGATTCACCGTACTGCTTCTGATCTGCTAGCCATCACCTCTCCAGATTGTTTAGAGCAGTAAAGTACAGTGAAATTGCACTGCTATTTAAATCACTATAGAGTACTATGTTCGTTTTACTTTAAAGGTCAATGTATCCATCTGAATAACTGACTCGAGTGAAACAAAAAAGTACCCACATTTAACTTTACAGAAGTTAGTCTAGTTATGCACTTTAAATGTTTCTCTTAACTTTGAAATTGATAAAACCAAAATATTTGTTCATCAAAATAAGCTTCATTAGTCCATCAAGAGCATACATTTATGTTTTGGACTGGATTGTTAAACTGTGAACACAAATGAAGATATTTTTGATGAAATCCTAGAGTTTTCTGACTCCCCGATAGACTGCAACTTTATTAACACTTAAGGCCCAGAAAGGTAGTAAAGGCATTGTTTTTTTGTGCACAAAACATCATGGCTGCGTAGAAGAAGGATCCGGGTACTGAAATGGCCAGCCTGCAGTCCAGATCTTTCACCCATAGAAAACATTTGGAGCATCATAAAGAGGAAGATACGACAAAGACCTAAGACAGTTGAGCAACTAGAAGCCTGTATTAGACAAGAATGGGACAACATTCCTATTCCTAAACTTGAGCAACTTGTCTCCTCAGTCCCCAGACGTTTGCAGACTGTTATAGTATATAAGAAGAGGGGATGCCACACAGTGGGAAACATGGCCTTGTCCCAACTTTTTTGAGATGTGTTGATGCCATGAAATTTAAAATCAACTTATTTTTCCCCTTAAAATGATACATTTTCTCAGTTTAAACATTTGATATGTCATCTATGTTGTATTCTGAATAAAATATTGAAATTTGAAACTTCCACATCATTGCATTCTGTTTTTATTCGCAATTTGTACAGTGTCCCAACTTTTTGGAATCGGGTTTATATATATATATATATATATATATATATATATATATATATATATATATATATATATATATATATATATATATATATATTAGTAAATCAGCCTGGCGAGAGTAAACAAAAAATGTACTAGCCAATGGCGATTCTATTTCCAAGGTGTGCGTAGAGGGTTGAGGTGTTCCAATACTTTTGTCCATATAATGTATACAAGAGAAACATCTTCTGGAATGAATGTAGGGATGAAACATTAGCTGAAAAAGAATGGATAGATGTGCACTTCTAGAATCACACCATCCGGACCTAGCCTTTGAAATAAATTAAATTGTGGTGAGTACTCAGGTAAAGTAAAAGTAGCAGTAATGAACTATGAAGTACAATTACTCTTTACACCCCTGGCTTAGAGTAATAGTTCCCAAAATCTGCGATAAATTGCAAAGAACTGTACACATGAGTGTAATGGTGCAAAAAGATAAGTCTTGTGTAAATCAACCACAAGTTCAATCCAGAATTATTTGACGGAAATCTGAAATGAACCTGGTCCTGGGTGTTTTAATATTGCGCAAGCAGTTTGATGAGAAACTTCAGAAATGTCAATAACAGAGTGATTGGAAAAAAAAGCATACAAGGTAGAAAGGTAGGTTGCAAAACAACATGCAGGCTGCCTCAAAGGCCAAATATCAAACCATGCAAACTGGAAAACAACATGCGAAGACACTGAGAGGTGATGTGATCCAGATGGAAGAGGAAGAGCAGTACCTGATATCTGAGCAGCTCCTGAGCAAGCGTAAGGAGAAACAGGACACGTTGTGTTAAAGCAGAAAACTATCACTTTTCACTTCATCAGATACTTTGCATGCATCACATTTCATTCAGGTCTGGATTTTAATCTTTTCGTAGCATATGTAAGATGACATGACACTACTGGGTAAGATCACACAGTTCTTTCTTTCCTGCATTAGCATTTCCTTCAAGTGGAGTGTTACACTGTCCTTTTTTGATGGCAAACTGCCATCCCTGTCAAAGTCAAGGAGACTGCTGTAGAAGAAAGAGAGTTATAAAATTTCTACTGCTGGACATCACAGGCAGAGCAGAAAGACGAGAGATATTGGCTGAACAGGCAAGGTGATCTCATTTATATTCGCAGGGATCTGTATGTAAAGTACTCAGGTAAAGACTGTACCACCTGCGCCAGCTGAGGAAATTCAGGGTTTCACCAGCTATCCTGAAAACTTTCTATTTAGGGGCGATAGAAAGTGTATTAACTCAGTGCATCACAGCGTGGTATGGGAACAGCACCAGTCATGACTGCAAAGCCCTGCAAAGAGTAGTGCGCTTATCCGAGCGTATCTCAGGGTCAGCTCTCCCGTCTCTGCAGGACGTCTACACTAAACGCTGCAAAGGTAGAGCTACTAAGATCATCAAGGACTCTAACCACCCTGCAAACCCTTATTTCACGCTGCTACCATCTGGTAAGCGCTTCCGAAGCCTGATGGCCAAAACTGAGAGACTCAGGAGGAGCTTCTTCCCCCAGGCCATCAGACTCCTGAACTCGGTCACTTAACATCACGTGACTTCACTTCAGGATAAACATCGATACACTGACATTGCACTGCACTTTCTGTTCTCGTTGTTACTGTGTAACAACCTGTTATAAACCTGTTTGCACATTATACTCTTTATACATTTGTTAACCACATATTTATAAGTCTACAGTTTACTCACTGCACAGTCTACTTCAATTATTTTATTCCACTTCTTAATTTATTTTATTTTTTTTGACTTGATTATTTATAATTCTACAGATATATATAGATATATATATATATAGTACTTTTTTTATTCTATTTCTATTATAATTTCCTCCTTGTGTTTTTAACTGTGAATTTGCACTGTCCATGGAGCGGACCTGTTTACATTTCACTGCCGGTTGTATATTCTGTATATAACTGTGTATGTGACAAATAAAACTCTTGAATCTTGAATCTTGAATCTCTTGAAAGTGTGCACATACATTTTTTTTTTTTTGTGTACAGTTGAATAGGCATGGAAACACTCAGCATCATATGGACACTTTCTAAAATGTAAATGTATAACTTTTGAGAACCTTTGTGTGGTATCTTTGCTGGTGATCAAGTTCAATAATTCTACACAATTTGATAAAACTTAATTAGGGGCAAATTTAAAATGAATATTATGCATTTCAATATAATTAATAAATATTGAAATGGTTTACTTGAATCTGTTTGTTTTAGTGTTTTTAAGATCCTATTTATTAATATTTACATTTTTTTGTCCACTTACATTTTAATTTCAGTCAAATATTAATCAATTTCACACACACACACACACACACACACACACACACACACACACACACACACACACACACACACACACACACACACACACACACACATATATATATGTGTGTGTGTGTGTGTTAGTATATAGTTAACTATATTTAACTTTATATATATAATTTTAGTATCTATAATAATCCTGATAGTTTTATCTACAATAATCCTGCTCTATTTAGGTAAGTAAAAAAAAAAAAAAAAGAAGATTAATAATTTTTTTTATTTAGATTTTCCTTTGAATTTAGCTTTATTGTGTGGTTAAAAAAAGCTTTACCTTGCCAATCCCCTCCCACCCCCACCCCACTGATGGCGCCTAGGCGACCGCCTAGTTTGTCTAAGCCTAAAAGCGGCACTGAGAACTAGCATTATCATAATTAAAGATATCTGATATATTGGGAAAGATGTCCGAGATCTCCATATGCAGGATCTCAGGCGTTTGAAGATTGTAAGCATATCATTTAATATGGATACAGTGTATGATAAACAGCATGAGGCTAATGAGTAATGTAAAAAGTCTTCTAGATTCATCCAGGCACTCACAGCAGACATACAGCACTATAAATAGAGGATCCTCGTGTCAATAAGCTCCTCAGCCTGACGTGTATCAGACGGGAGTTATGGCATGTCAGTAGGGCAGTGATTAGATGTCACTGCTGTCAGTCTTCTTACAAGATATTGATGGTCAGATTTCAGCAGAAGCCCATTTGATGCCATCCGAGTGTAGACAGCTATGCAAGCAAGGCATCCTTCAAAAAGGACGATTTTAAAAGCTGATTCCTCTCAAACACCAGTTGTGCAATATGTTACAATAACAAAACAAATAAATATTACGATTTCAGGGCACGACTAAATCCTATTGCTCCTTTTTGGGAACCCTAAAAATGAACATTTTGTCATCAATTAAATTGTTTAGTTGCATTTTATACATGCTAGTTTCCATGAGAGTTCAAGATAAATCGTTTCATTTACTGGAGCTGCAAGTTTGCTAAGTTTCAAATGATTCGTAAACAGCAAGCACAAACTATGCAAAAGCGGTAGCCCTCCTGGTGCATTCAGTGTCTGAATTCACTCCTTCAAGTGGACTATACTAGTGGAGTAATGTAGGGAATAGTGAATGAGGGCATAGGGGGCAATTTCGAACACAGCATTGGAACTACCAGTGCATTAAACAATTATATAAAACAGTTAGATCCAGTCCTTGATTCTGATTGGTCAATAGCTGTGTTTTATTCACGATAAAACACAGCTATGATCGCTTCACCTAACGGTTCTGTGTATCACTACACAACACCTTTAGCAACCACTCTTAAAAATGTAAACATATGTTTGTTCTCAACTGATATTGTTCATTGAAGCTTACTGTATTATTGTGAGAGTGACCGAGTGTATTACCTGTATTCCGATTTAGCATTTTCCTTCAGGTGTTCATAATAATAAATCTGTTTGAATGTCCGCTGCAATATCTTGTCCTTTTAACAGTTAAGGGGTTTTCCCGTGTCCTGTCACTGACAGCGCTAGTCAAAGGATTTGTCAGATGTGCCTTGTTCCGTGTTCACAATTTGTTTCAGTCCTTCCAATATAAAAGTATTTTCTACTTACTGACTCACTCATTAAAAGTGTTTGCCGCCATCTAATGGCGTAATAATGTAACTTCTGTTGCTGTCACTGTTCTATATAGAACATTTATATAGATCAGTGGTTGCTGTTGACAGTCAGGGACTATTTTTTTCCGGTGGAAGGAAAGCTTTTAGTAATTTTACTTCATGAAAGTTGCATTGATACATATATTTTGGCTTTAATATTTGTATTGCATGGTAACTGTTTTATAAAAGCAATAAGTTACATCGTGCATCGTGCCTAATAACGCCCTTTGGCCATACAGCACAGCCTCTCATACCTTATTGCTTACTAATATACTTGCACACATTCCAGCCAATCAGAATCGAGTATTCAGACAGATCATGGTATAAATAATTTGACTACATTGTTCAGTCCTTGTAAGAACTGGTAACTGAACATACAAACAAAAAATATTTAGCAGAGCATTTTAATATTTGCATTTTGAGTGAGAATCTTCCAGCTAAATCATTTCATGAAAAGTGAAGTAATTATCTTGTGATTCTGGAGATGAGGCACTGGTCAGTGTCACTGATTGCTTTTTCTCAGGATTTCTAGAAAGCCAACATTTATAATGTGAAGTCCAGGTGGGTGAGCGCAGGTTTAGTGACTGTTCTGTGACCTGTGTTCTGTCGGTCGTAGTGGGAGGATGATGTCCCTGTCAGCTCCTCTCACCCTTATGTTCTCATTATCCACCTCCTGTCCACATGCTCCAAATGACAGACTCAGGGACAGGAGCACACAGCCAGACTCCACCAGAGATGATTATATAAAGAAATAGTGCATTATGGGGGAAAGGGAAGAATATAATCGAATTGATGATGTTGCGTAAAATAAGCATTTCATCAGTGCAGGTTAAGCTTTAAGACTTAAGCTGAAATAAATATTATTGTGTATCCTTTATCCAGTGGAAAATGGCAAGCAACGGAGCAAGAATAGGTTCTTTTCACACTCTGATAACTATTCACACATATCCAAGAGGCTGGTATCAGTACATATGCAGTCTGGTGAGAGAAGCTCTTTCTGCTTGATCTCATGGCAAGTCAATACGAATGGTGCTTTCATTTGTTTCTCAGTTGCATTATATTTTATACTCACTGTTTTAAAAACACACTTGACACTGATGACGGACAAGAATGTGAAACAGGAGACAAAACACAAAAGATCATGGTGCTATACCAAAACATTCACAGTGAATTTTCCAAGTAAGGTTTGTTGATCCTGGAACAACATTCCGGTCCAGAGATGTAGTCCTATCCTTACTGCTAAACTTAACCCTACCCATAAGTTATCCCTAAAATCAGGGGGAAATGATAAGCGAATAACACTGATGTAGAAGCACCTAACCCTGGTTGTAAGCCTAAACTTGACAAAAACTGTAAACTTGTCCCTCAAATCTGATTGGTTAATTGTAATGTTGTTCCATTATCAACAAAGATGCTGATCCAGAAACATTCAAGATTCAAGAGTTTTATTTGTCACATACACAGTTATATACAGAATATACAACCGGCATGTTGTTCTTGGTGAAATCTCATTTCACCAAAATGGCTCAATTTTTATTTATTCATGATGAATCCCCACACGACATACAGGGGGAAAATGGATATATCATGTTTTAAATATAGGCTTACTTTATTTCAAGTAACACTTGATTCTTAATCCGTGGCAAAAATATCTAGCTCCTTTTCCTTCATACTTCACAGATAAAGTGACAGCATACAAGTTAACAGCACGAGGGTGAGCAAATGCTGATGATCAATTCCTTTAATGCTTTAGCTGTAACATTTTATTTGTTATTATTATTATTACCTTGTAATACAGGGGTTAGTTTTAAATTCTCTTTTAGTGTCATATAAAGTTTTATAAGACACTATTAAAGCACAGAATCACTTTCACAAATGGTCAAGGAAAGAATGACATAGTTTTCCGACCGAGAGCTTTGTGGTGGTCGCAGGACCTAATGGTGTGTCCTTGGGCGCACATGGCATGCACAGATTTTTCCATCAGATCCCCGTTAAGGTACACTTTGAATCTCCACCCCTACCCTTTTAATTAAATGAAAGCACAGCGGGTCACATACAAGCTCAAAGTCACACCACAGTAACGGACAGAAGCACATAGCATTGTGCTCATGGTCGGAATACACAAATATGGCTGCTCAGCAGGAGAACTGGAAATATAACTGTGAAATTAAAGGGGAAATGGGGCTGAATATCTGCAGGACACAACTCGCAGGTCAACTTTAGCTGCTAATGTGATTTACTAATGCATATACAATATATAAATAGTCAAAAACACCAGCTTGATCTTGGCTAAAGGAATTGTGATGCTCATGTTGTTTCATGACATTTTAAAGAATGTGCTGCTTTCTGATTTTCAGGCAATTAAAAAATAAATAGCAATTGAATGCCATGTTCGGAGTGTCTATTTACACAAAATGCAAATAGCCTGCCTTGTGGGCAAATGCTATTTGCACTAACTCTACCCACTGACGTCTGGTTGGGCCAGACAAAAGGACGGAAGACAATAGCTTGTGTACAGCAGCAATATAGGGGTAAAGTGCGGCAGAAAGTTTTGATGCCAATCGACCCGAACTTTGAATCCGCCTTTTGCCGAACTCGCTCTAATCCCTTTTTCCATCATATATCAAATCGGAAAGGCATTTATTTTCAATAAAAATGTTTGTTTATCGTGTTTATCAGTTAGGGTAGGTTTAGGGAAGGCTCAATCGTGCATTCCAGCGGTATGTTATTCCCAGATAACAACCGCCAAAGTGAATAACACACCGCTCATCCGGGTACTACGAGTTATCTTGACCGGTACTACTTATATGCTTAACGTGTCACTCCGCTGTCGTTGACTGTCTGGTGCCATCTTGTGACTGAGAAACACGTAACCACCACGGGTTACAATGGAAGATTTCAAGGAGTTCACCCAAAAATGAAAATTAGCCCATGGTTTACTCACCCTTGAGTCATCCTAGGTGTATATGACATTCTTCTTTCAGACAAATAGAAATTAGTATTAGGAGTTAAATTAAAAAAAGTCCTGGCTAATCCAAGCTTTATAATGGCAGTGATTGTGATGTTCTGTTTTTGAAGTCCATAAAAACGCATCTGTCCGTCAAAAAACGTGCTCCATATGGCTCTGGAGGGTTAATAAAGGCCTTCTGAAGTGAATCAATGAGTTTGTGTAAGAAAAATATCCATATTTAAAACTTTGTAAAGTAACGTTTCGGGCCGATCGCCTTCCATATTCAATTTATGGGAAAAGTGTTGAAAGTGCCTCTGCGGGTCAAAAGGTACGGTCGTCAGACGTTGCGTACGCATTTTGAATTGCGAGAAGACACTTAGCATTTTCCACGGGAGACGATCGGCCAAAACATTACTTTATAAAGTTTTAAATATGGATATTTTTCTTACAGAAATGCTTCAGTTAGCTTCAGAAGGCCTTTATTAATCTCCCAGAGCCGTGTGGAGCACGTTATTTGACGGACAGATGCATGTTTTTATGGACTTAAAAAACTACAACTACTGCCATTGTAAAGCTTGGATTAGCCAGGACTTTATAAATATAACTCTGATTGTATTCCTCAGAAAGAAGAATGTCATATACACCTAGGATGACTTGAGGGTGAGTAAATCATGGGCTAATTTTCAATTTTGGGTGAACTATCCCTTTCAGCATTAATTTCAACATGTATGGTAAAAAAAAACTAATCTTTTCAGCAATAAAGGGTTAAAGCAGTTTGGAACTGTTTTTCTTCGCAGAAGCTTTGCGTAATAGCTAATAAAATATTTAAACTCAAGACAATATTTCATGTCTAATTTACTTGAGACAAGTAGCCGTGTAATAAGCAATTTTGCAACAATTTTGGTACTATTGTGTTTATTTGATGTCCAATCTGTGTCCTGAAAGAAAACCAGTTGAGAACCACTGATTTGGGTTTCTCAAATTTGCAAGAGAGGCTGCATGTTTCATTATAATTCAATCCTAAGAGTCGTATTGAGGGAAATCATCTATCCATTTAAAAGGTTAAACCAATTACACTGCCATACAGTCAGCCGCTCTACAGATACACTTCAGAAGACCACGATTTAAGCGCAACAGATACACAAACTCTTCTTCCCAAAACACCTGTGCTATTCAGTCACTGCGTCCCGCCAATCAGATCCCTGGGTAATAGCATCCATCAGACCCAACTCCATTTACCATGAGAGGCACAAAAATGCATCAATTTGTTTGCTTTTTTAATGTCTTTTGTAGCACGCAATCAGACACCTGTCAAAACCACCTGCTGCCTATTTGTTGGGCTACAAAATGGAAAGGTGGCCCCTTTGTCTCGCCTAAGAGTTCATAATCAACGCTGTGTTTCCACACCGCAACAAGCATTTTTCAATTTCCCCTTCTCCTTTTCTTAATAAAATCACAGCAATCAATCAGCTGTGGGTGGGGGGAATGAGTGATGAAGCAAACATCTCGGCTAACCAAGCCTTCATTTGTCTAGCATCAGAGGAAATGTGCACGCCGAGCAGCGCTAATAATTACTTTTATTCCATTTTTGGCAGGTCAAGGTCCCTCTCTGGCTGACTTTCCTTTTGAAACCCAATATTTACAGCAAATCAGATAATTTCACACATGATTGTCCTGGTTTTTTCTTCCTATTGATCTTTTTTTTTTTCTGCAGTTTTAATAAATATTTAAGCAAGAGTGCTGATACGCACGAATGCAAGTGTTGTATTGCTTTTAAATGATATTTCATTACATTTCAGATGGAATTTGGCCAGAAAATCTGTAATAGAGTGTAGCTTCGTAGCCTATCGTTTGGACTATTTGATTCAAAGGACCTAAAGTGTTTATCGTCTCAGGGATTAGGAAGCGCTCACAGAACGCCAGCGATAAAACAAGCAAACTGAATTTTTGCAGGTCACAAACAAAACAAGAGCGGCAGGAAAATAATTTTCCAGTATGTTGGTTTGACAGTGGATAATATCTTTTTACTGGATAATATCCTTCATGGAAGCAGCTGAGCTAAGCATTTCTAACCCTGTTCATTATATGGGGTTGTCATAACCCAATGAAGCCAATATAACATTTATCTTTAGTATTTGTTATACTTTAGTAAACCTAGTGAATCCTAGTATAAAAAAACACCTTAGTACCTTTCCACCTACAAAACATATTTGCTTTGACACTTTCTTTCTTTTAATTTCCTTTTCTTTCCATTTCTCAAAATGAAGTCTCACCCCTGAGGAGATGCAAAATAAAGTGTTTGATTAGTTGTTGTTATTCACAGGCGACTTGAGATTTCTCCCCGTGTGTCTACACCGGTTCCATTCCACGAAATATATTGCTGGACAGGCCCAGGATAACAAATAAAACATAAAGATATCTTTACTTATTACAAGAAAAAAGCAATGCTGATTTTATTAACTCTATTTAATCATTGCCTAAATCATCTGTGTAGAATAAAAGAAGAATACAGCTGAATAAAAAAAGGTGTGTGTATATGTGTGTGTAAATGAATTATTATATTACATTCTTTTTTTCTTCCTTTTTATCAAAGGTGGTCTATAGAATGGTATAGTCTACTTATATACTTACTACTTATATATATATATATATATATATCCAATTACAGGCCTTCTGCTGTCATGCTCCTGAAAGAAACTGGCAAACTGACAAGAAAATGATGGGGGACTAGACAGATAATTATAATGTGTTGTGACCAGTGTGTCTCATAAAGATGCTTTAACGCATTTCAGATGACCTGAGAATAATGTGGGCTCTTATGGCCTCACATATGACATCACACATGAAACTTTGCATTGCTATGTAGGCAGCGTACAATAGGATCCGTTAAAGGGATAGTTCACTCAAAAATGAAAATTAGCCCATGATTTACTCAACCATCCTAGGTGTATGCGAGTTTCTTCTTTCAGACGAATACAATCTGAGTTATATAATGTCCTGACTCTTCCAAGCTTTATAATGACAAAAAAAAAAAAGAAAAAAGCCATCCATCATAAAATTAATCCATACAACTCCAGGGGGTTAATAAAGGCATTCTGAAGCGAAGCAATGCATTTGTGTAAGAAAAATATCCATATTTAAAATGACACGCATCGATTTACGGTGAAAGAGTAACCCCTGACCTGATGCATAACGTATTGACAAACACAGAAGCGCAGAGGACAGAGCAAACCAAAACACCAGTCACGAATTTGAAGTTTAAAACAAGATTTTTTCAAGAGAAATGTCAGAACCCAGCTCTATTTGTTTGAACCGCGAGAGGCGTCAAAGCTTATGCTACTCCAATGTCCTACATCATACATCGTGTCAGGGGTTACTCTTCTGCCGTAAGTCGACTTGTGTAGGCCTTCTGCTGCAAGCTAGTTATTATAGTCTATAAAGTTTTAATTATGGATATTTCTCTAATAAAAACAGTATAACATCAGTTTGCTTCAGAAGGCCTTTATTAACCTCTGGAGTCGTATGGATTACTTTTATGATGGACGGATGCACTTTTTTGGACTTCAAAAATCAGGACGGAAGAGCTCGGAAGAGAAATGATACTTTTTTTTATATAAAGCCGATTGTATTTGTCTGAAAGAAGAAAGTCATATACACCTAGGATGGTTTTAAGGTGAGTAAATCATGGGATCATTTTTGGGTGAACTATCCCTTTAAGCAATAAACAGTTTTCATATTTCCAAAGCATGTTTCTTCATCAAGGGCATTCATTGACTGAGTTGCATTCCTCTCCCACAAGCAGACCACAACTGTTATTTTACACCTGTGCCCATGTCTCAAAGGCTTATGGTTAGGACGCATATGAATATTAAACAGTGGCACGCTGCATTGTGTCCAAATTATAATCATTCTGAATTATAACTAAATGATCTGTACACTCAGTATTCCGATGCTCCTCCACTTGTAACGAATGGCAGGAAATGTTATGCTATATTAAAAGAATAAATGACACTCAGTCACTTAACGTTTCCAGAGTGCGAGCGAGCTCCATTCTCCATGCATCATAGAGGACGTGATGACGCAAACAAGTTGCCTGACAAACTGCATGTCAGCTTAATGATTCACCTTGTGCTGTGGAGATCTCATGCTAAAAAACCCTCAAAGGAAATATAATTTAAGGACTAAAACCAATATCATAGTTATGGTTTTAAAACTAGTGTGCAAATACTAAATATAATAATCACATACTACAACATTTGACATTTTCACTGTAATTTTCACTGTCATTTACTCACCCTAATGTCATTGCAAACCTGTATGACTATCTTTCTTTTGTGGAACACAAAATGAGAAAAAAAAGAAGAAAAAAAAGGTTGATGTACCATAAAAGAGTCATAAAAAGGTCTTTATGACTTCTGAAGAGATTTTTGGAGAGATGTAATGTAACAATGACTGATTCGTGAACAAATTGTTCTGTTGATTTCATCTTTTCAATGATTTTAAAAAGTTCACAGAACAGATTTGTTTACAAATTTGCATAATTGTTTGTTTATATATATATATATATATATATATATATATATATATATATATATATATATATATATATACACATATACACATACATACACTCACCTAAAGGATTATTAGGAACACCTGTTCAATTTCTCATTAATGCAATTATCTAATCAACCAATCACATGGAAGTTGCTTCAATGCATTTAGGGGTGTGGTCCTGGTCAAGACAATCTCCTGAACTCCAAACTGAATGTCAGAATGGGAAAGAAAGGTGATTTAAGCAATTTTGAGCGTGGCATGGTTGTTGGTGCCAGACGGGCCAGTCTGAGTATTTCACAATCTGCTCAGTTACTGGGATTTTCACGCACAACCATTTCTAGAGTTTACAAAGAATGGTGTGAAAAGGGAAAAACATCCAGTATGCAGCAGTCCTGTGGGCAAAAATGCTTTGTGGATGCTAGAGGTCAGAGGAGAATGGGCCGACTGATTCAAGCTGATAGAAGAGCAACTTCTGAAATAACCACTCGTTACAACCGAGGTATGCAGCAAAGCATTTGTGAAGCCACAACACGCACAACCTTGAGGCGGATGGGCTACAACAGCAGAAGACCCCACCGGGTACCACTCATCTCCACAACAAATAGGAAAAAGAGGCTACAATTTGCACAAGCTCACTAAAATTGGACAGTTGAAGACTGTTCAAAATGTTGCCTGGTCTGATGAGTCTCGATTTCTGTTGAGACATTCAAATGGTAGAGTCAGAATTTGGCATAAACAGAATGAGAACATGGATCCATCATGCCTTGTTACCACTGTGCAGGCTGGTGGTGGTGGTGTAATGGTGTGGGGGATGTTCTCTTGGCACACTTTAGGTCCCTTAGTGCCAATTGGGCATCGTTTAAATGCCACGGCCTACCTGAGCATTGTTTCTGACCATGTCCATCCCTTTATGACCACCATGTGCCCATTCTCTGATGGCTACTTCCAGCAGGATAATGCACCATGTCACAAATCTCAAATCATTTCAAATTGGTTTCTTGAACATGACAATGAGTTCACTGTACTAAAATGGCCTCCACAGTCACCAGATCTCAACCCAATAGAGCATCTTTGGGATGTGGTGGAACGGGAGCTTCGTGCCCTGGATGTGCATCCCACAAATCTCCATCAACTGCAAGATGCTATCCTATCAATATGGGCCAACATTTCTAAAGAATGCTTTCAGCACCTTGTTGAATCAATGCCATGTAGAATTAAGGCAGTTCTGAAGGCGAAAGGGGGTCAAACACAGTATTAGTATGGTGTTCCTAATAATCCTTTAGGTGAGTGTATATATTAGTGCTGTCAAAATTAGTGCGTTGCCATTTTTTTTTTTTTCAGTTTAATTTAAAAATATTTAGCGCAATTAATGTAGCATCCATTTCTCTGTCATTCTTTGGATAGCGTTACATTATATGATCACGCTCTTATTCATGTGAATGCTTTTAAACCATTCAAGCATGAGAGAACGTGCTGTCTGTGAATGTCCTGTCTATGTGACACACGCACATCAGATCTACGTCATGTTCGGCAGTGGCAGATCTTAAAGTGACGGCAGCCTAATAAACCAGTCGATGTGATTAATGTTAATCAAAGTACAAAAGTAACATAGAAAATTGTAGCTTGACATTGTATGTCATTAATGTTAATCAAAGTACAAAAGTAACATAGAAAATTGTAGCTTTAGTAAGGATTAATCTATATTTAAGAAAAAATGTTTGTAAAGTGTTTGCTAACATTATTCAGTTTCTGTATATTGATTTTATATGAAGGCCAGAGGTAAATATGACATTTATTATAATGGGTTGATGTGAAGATTGTTTTAAGTTAAATTCACTTAAATTAAAGTGATTATAGTTAAGTGAATTATAGTTGTTATTTTTAAAGCCTAATACATGTTGAAATTGATATAGCTTTCAATTATACTGTAATGTTAGTGTTAATGTTATTTCTATATGCAAATTAATTAAATGAATTTCTTCTTTTGTGTTTATCAGTACATTTTGAGGTGAAGTGTTCCTTTAAGTCTGGCATATGTTAAAAATCAACAATTTTCGCAGTATTTCAAATTGTACAGCCATAACAGTCATTCTGGAGGAAACTCAAATCAATATAAATTAATTCCAGTTTGCTATTTATGCACCATTTTACCTGCTGCCAGTGTAAAGTATGTCTTATTGATTGACTGTGTAATTACCCAACTCGCTCGCTTAATTTGTTGTTAATTTGCCACTGATGGCAATCACATTTGACTGGCGAAAAGCCTGGTGCTCAGCAGCTAGTGTTTATCCTCCATCTGGCTTCTACGTCGCCGTGTGTGAGTGTGTACGGCTGAGAAATATGTCTAAGCAAAAGCCATGGCACTAAAATAAGGTTTTAAAGCCTGGTCCATAAAGTCAGTAGCGTCTGCCAGAATTCATTGCCTCGGTTGGACGATCACTGAAGTGCTGCAGAACGCTGGGTGACGACATCGCAAGTGGGGCACATTTAAGATAAAAAAACTGTGTTATCCGTGGTTTGTCATTTAGGTTCTGACATGCAGGAAGTGTGATATACATCTGTGCTGCTTCAGAGCACACGGCAATTTACACACACGCACTTTCTTTTATTGGTTTTCAGCATCAGACCCTTACATATTATGCATACCATTTTAGTCCATATGTATGTGTACGTGTATGGTTACATTTCAGTCGTTTTGTAAATAACCTGATGTCTATGGAGTGTACTATAACTATTTTTCATGTTTTTTCGCCTTCTTTTTCCTGCTTGGTGCTTATCCAGTCATGTTTTTCTCATGCTAATCATAAATATTCTAGAGAAGAAATGAGTCTCATTTAGGTATATAACCACCCTCTGTGAGTAAGAGTTTATTCTTGACAAAAGAGAGAAAATTCTCAGCAGAGGCGTAAAACATATTCCACTGATTTAACTCCCACTTTAATGGATGTGCTGGCTATTTAAAAAAAAAAAAATCCCTTTCTGTAATTTATCTTTGGTTTCTTCTTTGAAAATAGTTTTGTGTGATATCTGATATGTTTGTAGATATGTAAGAATCAATGTAAGACGTGAGAGAGTAAGAATCAAAGAATGAATAAGTACGTGTAGATATACATATATAAGGATGATTCGTATGTACATAAATAGGGGAAAAAGTAAATATATTTAATATATTACAGATATTAATTAAAATACAAATATTTAAAGAAAAACAAATAGTCCACACAGAAATATAAGTGCTTAAACTGTGTTACTACTTTGGAGCAATACATATTTCCCTAGTATATAAATTAGGAAATTATGATAATTAGAATTTTTCTCAATTTCATGTAAAACTAAAATGTTAATCGTAAAATAAATACAAATATTTCATAAAAACAAATAGTCCTTACAGAAATATAAGTGTGTAACGGTAGTTATATAAATACATTAGGGAATTATGTAAATTTAAATAAAAAAACAAAATGGACAAACTACTTTTGGAACAATAGTTATAGACCTGGGGAATTTGGGCATCACGCTGCCTCCGCCGGTTTGCCTTCTTCCCATAGTGCATCCTGGTGCCATGTGTTCCTCAGATAAGGGACGCACACACACCCGGCCATCCACGTGATGTAAAAGAAAACGTGATTCATCAGACCAGGCCACCTTCTTCCATTGCTCCGTGGTCCAGTTCTGATGCTCACATGCCACTGTTGCCGCTTTCGGTGGTGGACAGGGGTCAGCATGGGCACCCTGACTGGTCTGCGGCAATGCAGCCCCATACGCAACAAACTGTGATGCACTGCGTATTCTGACACCTTTCTATCAGAACCAGCATTAGTTTCTTAAACAATCTGAGATACAGTAGCTCGTCTGTTTGATCGGACCACATGGGCCAGCCTTCGCTCCCCACGTGAATCATGAGCCTTGGCCGCCCATGACCCTGTCACTGTTCCTTCCTTGGAGCACTTTTGATAGACACTGACCACTGCAGACCGGGAACACCCCACAAGAGCTGCAGTTTTGGAGATGCTCTGACCCAGTCGTCTAGCCATCGCAATTTGGCCCTTGTCAAACTCGCTCAAATCCTTACACTTGCCCATTTTTCCTGCTTCTAACACATCAACTTTGAGGACAAAATGTTCACTTGCTGCCTAATATATCCAACATACTAACAGGTGCCATGATGAAGAGATAATCTGTGTTATTCACATATATATGTGGACTTTTTTTTTTTTTTTTTTTTTTTTTTTTTTTTTTTTTTATGTACATCCTGCTACCTCTTTCCTAAATCTACATCTATCCACTGAAGACCTTGGGCAATCAGTGAGAGAAAAGTGCAAGCGGTGATAGTGCATATGCCCGCTCCCTGGCTCGGTGGCACCGCTATTCATCGCTTAAACCTCAGAAAAAGGTCTAAAGTGAGGAAGCCATATGAGCTCTCAGTGAAAGGCAGGAAACCAGGTCTTTGATCGTCACCTGGCACATTAGTGCCTTCTGCCCAGGGGGCCACCCATCGCCCACATACACACATCTGACAGGTGGGGAGGCTCCATACACTCACTGTGCGGGACTCTGTTCAGGCAACAACAAACCCGGCAGCACACAGTGTACTTTTATTAGGGGAGTTCAGCTTTGAGTAATGTATTCCACACTCGGTATGTGGTATGAGGTTACAGGTGAAATACGAAATGAGGCTGCATCACTGGTGCATGCGTGTAACATGGCTGCCAACTCATTATCAGTGCATTAAAGCTGCATATGATGTGACGATTTGCATGGGAACACCTGACGCGCCTCTGCTGCGCTCTCCGTGCATTATGCTGTCTGTTCCAGAAAGGCAAGAAAGAATGAAAAACAGAGCCAGTTCTATCATGCCTCTCTCAATATTGACTTATTAATTTTAGCATATTCAGGACTGAATGCTATTTCAAATAAGAATAAGTCCCTGTGTTCACGATGGTGCTGATGAAAACAAGGTTGAGGGATTTCCTCTAGGGATGTTTGTCTTTCATATCTCTCACTGCTTTCTGAGTGGATCAGATTGCTAAGCCAAAGACATAAGCACTATTCTGAGGGGAATTGTTTCTCAAGGTGATGTCTATAAAATAATATTTGCATGGCCAAGAGATCAACAATAGATTTTTTTTTCTTCTGGCCCTATTGGGTGAAAAGATCAGATTTTTGGTTTGCCCATATTTTTAACCATGGCCCCACCGACAACAAACACAAAAAATGTTATATTATATATTTTTTTAAACATTGACCCCCGGTTTCACAGACAAGGCTTAAATCTAGTCCCAGACTAAAATGCATGTTTGAGCTGTTTTATCTGAAAGCAACTTGCACATAAATATCTTAAAATATGTCAGTGTCACTGTTTTGGCTCAAGATGCAGACCAGTAATGTTGTAAAGGCAACATTTATGAAAGCTACTTAAATGGCCTAATTGTACTAAGGTCTGATCCTTGCTTAATCTAAGCCCTGTCCGTGAAACTGGGCCTAAATGTTCTTTACAAACATAATTTAATTTTAATTTAATTTAATTTAATTTAATTTAATTTAATTTAATTTAATTTAATTTAATTTAATTTAATTTAATTTAATTTAATTTAATTTAGGAGAACTGGCCCCTTGGATTTTGTTTTTCTCTTCATTTCTGTCACCTTCTGTCACCAGTGATATTATCGCTTTGACTGCACTGCCACTATCAGATGAGAACAAAACTTGAATTGAACTGAGCTGGATGATGACACTGTTGTCTTCTGTAGAGCTGCTTTATTGAGGAATCGAGTTTGTTTCGCAATTGATTCATTTTGCAACATCAACAATCTGTATTGTATAAGCCGTTACATAAATATTACAAAGATGCAAATGCTAATTCTGAAGAATTTTAGTAGCTCAAACAGTAGGCTATATAATGGTGCTAATCTAGCAAAAGCATGGGTAAAAGCATCTGCCAAAAACATAAATGTAAAGAAACGCACCCGCAGAAGAGTCAAATAGCAGTCCAAAAGTGCTTAAAGGTATAGTTCACCCAAAAATGAATAATAGGCCATGATTTACTCACCCTCAAGTCATCCTAGTATATGACTTTCTTCTTTCAAGCGAATACAATCAGAGTTATATTAAAAAAAGTCCTGGCTAATCCAAGATTTATAATGGCAGTGAATGGCTGTTTCTGTGTTGAAGTCCATAAAAGTGCATCTATCCATCATATAACTGCCCCACACGGCTCCGGGGGGTTAATAAAGGCCTTCTGAAGCGAAGTGGCGCGTTTGTGTAAGACAAATATCCACATTTAAAACTTCATAGACTAAAATAACTAACTTCCAGCAGAAAGCCATATGAAATTTTATGGCCTTCATAAACGAGGCAACAATTCACTGCCATTATAAAGCTTGAATTAGCCAGGACTTTTTTAATATAACTCTGATTATATTCGCCTGAAAGAAGAATGACATATACACCTAGGATGACTTGAGGGTGAGTAAATCATGGGCTAATTTTCATTTTTGAGTGAACTACCCCTTTAACTCCTGGTTTCACAAACAAGGCTTAAGCTATTCCTAGACTAAAATGCATGTTTGAGCCATTTTAACTGAAAGCAACTATATCTTAAAATATGTCACTGCCATTGTTTTGTCTCAAGATTCATACCAGTAATATTTTTTCTAAGGCATGTTTGTAAAGGGTACTTAAATGCCCTAATTGAACTAAAGCCTAGTCCTGGCTTAATCTAAACCCTATCTGTGAAACTGGCTAGTAAAAAAAGAGAGATTTTAAAGGGGACATATCATGAAAATCTGACTTCTTCCGTGTTAAAGTGCTATAATCGGGTCTGTGGTGCATCTACCAACCCAGAAAACGTGAACAAGGACAACACAGTAATTTTGTTTTGGTAAGCCTTTTTCTGAAAGCATGTGAGAAAATTAGCCGCTCAGATTTCTCTCCCCTTCTGACGTAGGAAGGGGATCTATTTATAATATTACCGCCCCTTAATCTGCACGTTTCCACCCACGGCGCTGACAGACTGTTCTGTGTTAGCATAGTTTCCGCCCTCAGTCAGTTGTACACTGTCCGCCATTTTCTCCGTGCTCGAGCAGCTGTACCGACAACGTCTTGTAAGGTGCATTGCCTGAACAAGGGACAATTCAGGGCAAGTTTTGCTAAAAAGTTAAAGCTCAAGGATGGATCAGTACCAGCTATTCGTGATCCAGCTTATAGTCTCCAGAGCGACACTGGTCACGGCAGTAATGAAAGGGAGAGCGCGCACTTTATTACAGTTTATCTGAGTTGTTTTACGGATATAACGTTTATTCAACACCCCCTGAAAGGGCATAAGGTCTGTATATATTTGTTTACTATTAGTTGTAACGTGTGTTTTGTGTAATTCACGGTGCATGTTGATGATTATGCAAGGGAGAGAGAGTGTTTATGGATAAGACTTTATTGTGCACTTCTTGTGTTTTATTCAGCTCTTACAGTGGTTTTCTGGACTGAAATCAGACGCTTCATCTTTTGTTTGATGAACAATAAACTTCATAAAATTCATCAGTAAAGTTTTGGGCATCACTCGGACAGAGTCCGCTACAACATGCTTGTACTAATAGTGGATGCAAGTGAGATGATAACATAAGTTAAAACGGAATTAAACAAAACTATACCTGGTCTATCTCCATACAGCATATATTCTCTGGCTGGGTAGGCATTATTGTCCGAGACTGGTTCTGTTGTTGTTACACGAGCTGAGAAGCTCCGCCCTCTTCTTAAAAGAACAGACAGGGAGCAGCAGCTCATTTGCATTTAAACAGACATACACAAAAACAGTGTTTTTGCTCACCCCAAAAAGTGGTAATTTCAGCAGGCTATAAAACATGATCTGTGGGGTATTTTGAGCTAAAACTTCACATACACAATCGGGGAACATCAGACACTTATTTTACATCTTGTAAAAAGGGGCATAATATGTCCCCTTTAAAATGATACAGTGGGGACGGTACTTTTGAAGCTCCATTCCACAACTGCATGGACAAAGTACAACCAGTACACTCTTCAAAAATCTTTTCCTGTTCCGTGAAAGAAAGTCATATACTATTTTAGAAGAAAAGGTCCTATATAGAACCTTAAAGGAGCTTTTTTAATTCATTCATTTTGTTTTAATTTGTTTTTAATTTTAATTTTTTTTTTTTTTTTTTTAAGTTAAACAGTTCATCAACATAATTTATCAATAGAAAAAATGAAATAACCCATTAAACAGCAAATTATTATGCAATCATTTAAGACATTTCTCCTTAAGGAGACCATAAGTAGCCCCGCCCCCTTTCAGCGCTGCACTCATTGTGTTCTATTTCCACAAGCATGAATGTAAGATCTTACAGATTTATGAATGAACCCCGTTTTAAAATCCCGGTCTACTGACATTTATGACATCCGCTTCAAACATGACAATGCTCATGATAACTTTAGTTAACTCTACAAAAATAAATCAACTTCACCAGCTAATGCTAGTGATGCAAAAGAAATATAGAGCTACCGCAAAAACGGATGTTCAAACACAAAATTGTAAAGATGTCTGTGCACTTGTTTCTCTGGTGCATATGGTCTATAGAACCTTTTGGCATAAAGGGTTCTTTAATATTAAGTCCAGAACTATTTAACCATTTTGTTTATAAGAGTGCATTATGGTATGAAAATTAATGTAAATTTTTCAAAGCCGACACCCATGGAGAGAGAGCAGTGTTACGGTCATCCGTGGACTGACTCTTCCAGAGAAGCCAGCGCTCAGTTTGAACATTGATGTTAGTTAAGTGAGGGCAGCCGTGGCATGGCTAACGGCTCAATCTCCCTGACTTAAGGTGCAGAGCATTTCCGTACCAGAGATCTTTCACAGACGTGATGGAAGCGCAGACAGCTCTGAGATATCAGGCCCCCATCATCTGAGTGAGATGAGCTGCTCAAACGGCCTTTGAAGTGACAAACATTCAGCAGTTCTCCTCCAATACCTCATCTGAGCATGTGCTACCTTAGCGAATATATATGGTGTTAACAACCAGCAACGTGTTTCAAACAATCGAGTAGCAGTTTTGTTACCACATCAAGATTAGTGGTCCTCATCGGTGGTCGAAACCCACAGCGTTTCCAACAATATGACCCTTCTATCAGTTAAAATGGAAATCAAATCATTCTGGCAGCCATTACGGAGCAACCTATGAGGTTCACAGATGCTAATGTGAAGGGAAGTGGAGTTAGTAAGTGGTGTTTATCACTTTAAAATATTGCTCTGTCCTTTCACTGCATGAACGGTGCAATTACCGGCTCAGTGGGGTTTGTGCGGAAGAAGGAGCGCTGGGCGCTGTAATATACAGTGACGGTGATGCAGCCTCTGGTTTTTGGCTGAAAGAGAATTCATTGACAAAATAGCTTCTGCAAATCATAAGAAAAGGCCAAGTAGACCATCAAGTAAGAGACAGATAGGTGATTTGATTTATTGCTTTAATCCAGGAGACATTAATGCTGTCTTGTGAGCACTGTAGTCAAAGACTAAAAGGCTATAAACAACCAGTTTGTTTCACTAACAAAATGTGTCATGGAAATATCATGTGTTGGATATTTAGTATGTTAATACAATTAATGGTAGTTAATTGTTAAAAGTAGCTAAAAAGGTTTTTTTTTTTTTTTGAAAATGCAGATATCTTAGACAGCAGAGTGGCCAATGGCCAATATAAAGCGATATATTTATCATTTTTATTTATTTTACTTAATATTTAATAATAAAAAAGAAAATTAATAAAAAAATGCATCTGTAAAATAAACACTTATACTTTAGATGACTACTTCTGTAAAAAATAAATACATTTTATATATATAAATATATATATAATAAGTAATGTTCACTTATAAAACTGTTAAATATTACATATTATAATCTTTAGCAAATCTCTTCATAATGTACATTATAATTGTACATGATATGCCTGAATTTACTTGTAACATTTAAAATGATTGACTAGTTTTTTTTTTTTAATTTACAAAAATATATATTTTTAATTTATTTAGACAAAAGAGTAAATTAATTTAATATGTGCCATAGCGTGAAATAATTATCTGTATTGTCCAGAATTTTAAGCCAGAGTTTGACTGGTTATGAGTAGTAAAAATAAATCACCAAATTATGTTTAAATTTAGCAAAGTATTACAGCACTGGTGGAGCACCTATCATGACATTGCTAATTAAAACATTTTTCTTTTCTCAGTTGTCATTAGAAAGGCATGCTTAGGTAATGAAGATGAGAAGTTGCCAGCCTATATCTCCAAAGTCTACAGCCAATTAATGAGTAAATAATTATGAGCAAAGCTGTGGGAAAGACAGTCATTCTCCACAGACGCCACACCGAGATCAGCAGAATTAAAGACTCGCCGCCCTCAGTTCAACAGGTCCACCTACAGAGCCCATTCCTACTGCTAACCCAAGGAGTTGCCTTGGCAACAAAACAATTCCATTTACTTCAAGCAAATTTGCATTTGTGTTGTTGTGTTAATATTACGTAGGTTACATGTGAGCTTAAAAAGTGCTAAAGAGGGAAGTCATTTAAATCTGATAGACATTTAAACAAAACCTAATAATACTATTATGTAGTGCCTCTCTCTCTCTCTCTCTCTCTCTCTCTCTCTCTCTCTCTCTCTCTCTCTCTCTCTCTCTCTCTCTCTCTCTCTCTCTCTCTCTCTCTCTCTCAAAGAAATTGCCATTTTCATTTTGGAAAGATGCATTAAATTGGCATTTATATTTATAAGATTTCTATTTCAAATAAATGTTGTTATAATATCCAAATAACATTTTGTAATATTAATAAATAACTTAAAGGCACAGTTTTGCCGCTAGAGGTCGCTTATTCAAAACAAAGGCATTGCTCATGATGCCTTGAATGAGTGTGGAATCATGGGAGTTGTAGTCTTGACTCTTCACCTCCACAGCCGATGGAAAAAATCCGACAGACCCATGCAGAAATCATGTTCATGAATGAGCGGATGTATTAAAGTTTTATTAACGTTACGGTGGTATGAAGCAGGACGCGTCGAGAGCCCGTGTGAGCGAATGCTAATGAGAGAGACCTGCGCGAAACACCGTCTCTGAGCTTTTATTATGATTATGCTGCAGTCGCCGCTTCCGCTCTTTCCATTGCGTATGTGGGGAAACGCAGTGCTGCTTTACATGGTTAAAACAATCATACTAAATACATTTGAGCGTGTTGGGTGCGAGTGCATTCGCTCGGTGGCTGGTATGAGAGACTTGTTGCACACTGCAGAAATCTAGACCGATATTAGAATATCATATTAATAAAAACAGGATGACTAAATGACTGTTGCTAAAAGACATGCAATTCATTTTTAAATACATTGTATGATGGAGAAAGCTCTCTCTGATTATGTTAGCCACTTGACAAAATTATGTTTTCTCTGAGACGTGGTAAAAACATTACTCTCTGTGAATCAAGAAAACAAGAGATTCAAACAATAAGACTAACCGTGTTGAGCTGTATAACAATGATCAGTTTTGTATATCCAAACACTTGCTCGCCTGTCTAATAAAACACATAGTATATTAAAGCATTCTACGGAAATCAAGGGTAGCACATATATGATGTGGTTGACGTGCAACGCAAAGACACAGTCCATGACACTGGTTAAAATAACTGATTTCTCTGGATTTAAACAGGTCAACAAAATATTTAACATTGTTTTAGTGGTTTTTAGATAGTTTAATCTAAAAATCTTACATATTGTGCCTTTAACTTAAAAATTATTTTTAAGAGAATTTTTTTTATACAAATCTAAATTGTCATTGCTGATGTAACTGTCACAATGCCGGCTCTGAATGAGGAACTTGCCTTATAGAGGAAGACTCCGGGAAGGTATCACACTGACCCCATTTCCACACTGCTTCAAAGTGTCTGGTGTAAGCAAGCCAACACATAAAAACTTCCACACCGACACCAGCGGAAGGGTCCTTGCCCGCGGAGTCACTGTCTAGCACTACGAAAGCACGGGATGAGGAGGTCAGAAAAACACAGAAGAGACACAGGACACTTTCCATGACCTCCTGTCACTGCTTACTACTATAAGATCCAAACCACACAGGTCACAGTCTGTTCACCCCACAGGGTCTGGCAGAAGATCCCACAGTGAAGGACCACAAGCCACAGTGATGATTTATACATGTCCTGCAGCAAACCAACAACTGAAATACACATCTGCATATTTTCTGACCGTCAGATCTGGCAAACCATCCATCACTCTCTTACTGTTTAACAGTCTGTTACTGTAATTTGTTGTTTTATGGTCACATTAGCTGTTTTACATCACATTTTGTATTTACATTGCATTTAGTGCTATTTAAGTATTATTTATATACTTATACTACACTCTTAAAAACAAAGGCTCTTTATTGGCATCGGTGGTTCCATAAAGAATCTTTAACATCCATGGAATCTTTTTATTGCACTAAAAGTTCTTTACAGTGAAAAAGGTTCTAGATTATTAAAATGTTCTTTACACTAGAGCCCGACCGATTTATCAGTCTGCCGATATTTATCGGCCGATATGAGCCTGTCACCGATATATCAGCATCGCCGTATATGCCGCAGATATGCCATCTATATGAACGCACGCCCACGTGTATCACAGCGTGCGAATATTCACACAAAATTATGTCAAAATGCCAGTCGAGTATCAACGTAAACATAGTCAGTTATGTCTTAAGGGAACGCAAACATGAAATTTGCCCGTCACCGCCAGCGTTTTTGGTCACTTTCACAAGTTTCATGGCCCACATTTTGTTGTATGAATATTTGAACATGCAATATATCAAAAGAAAGAACAGACCCTGTTTTATTCTAGCTTTGTGCATTTTTTTTTATCAACACTTGAATGTGGGTAAGTTTCATAAAAAAAAGCAACATTTTGAGAAAAAAGCTGAGAAAATCACGACTAACTTACATCCAGATGGGATTCAGAACAATGATCAAAACACAAATCGAGTCCATCAACACCCCAAAGCTTCACAGTCCTGTAGCTCGTCCTGATCCGACATTTCATTCAGTAACATTAGGCAGTTTTGATGCTGTTTATTGTTGACGATCGCATTATTTCAAAAATGCATCTGCTTATGAGATTGCTCGGTCCTGTCTTTTCTTCTCCTGTGTTTTGATCTGGAGATTCTGTACTAGTTCAGGAGATGTGTAATAGCGCCCCCTAGCGTATAACAGTGAAAACAGGGAAAAAATCTAATCAATGGCAGGGAAGCATTTTCTCATAAAATAAAAAAAATAAAAATAAATCACGGCTCTTGACTGAATAACTTTAATAAGGGTTAATCTATATTTATACACTGAAGATTATGACGTGATATTTGACATCTGATTACTATTTCTGTAGGCTACCTGACAATATAGTTTAGACCTACATGAAAAACATGAAAATAACTGTTTATTTAATTTATATGTTTGTTCTGTTGTATTTATGTATAATATATGTATATTATGTATATACTGCATTCTATATACAGTAACAGTCACTGCGAAAGTGTGTCCAAACTTTTGACTGGTACTGTACTATAATATACACAAAGAATATCAGCCGATATATCGATATCTGACTTTTTAACTCCCTAATATCGGTATTGGCCCCCCAAAAAACATATTGGTCGGGTCGACTTTACACTAAGAAAAAGATGGTTCTTTTAAGAACTGTTTTTAAAGGGACAAAATGTAGTTTTTCGTCGCTAGAGGTCGCCTATTCAAAGCGAAGGTGTAGCTTGATGACACCGAGATTGAGTGCAGATTCATGGGAGATGTCGTCTTCACCTCTACAGCCGGTGGAATAGAATCGGGACAGGACTCGGGCAGAAATTCTATTCATGGATGAACGAATGTATTAAAGATGTATTAGCGTTACTGTAGTATGAAGCAGGGTGGGGCTGAAAGCTGTTGGAGCGGAACGAGGCTGCTGGAGCGATTGCTAATGAGAGACGAGCGTGACACACGGCTCGAGAGTACTCATGGTACTCGAGGTAAATCAAGAAAACCAGATTTAAACAATAAGACTAACTGTGTTGAGCTGGAGAACAATGATTTTTTTGTCGATGAATGTATCCAAACAGTTGCTCACCTGTCTAATAAAACACATCATATATTAAAGCGGCTTTGGTGTTTCCATGGTTTCTACAAAATAAAACCGTAAATCGAGGATATGACGGGTATGATGTCATTGATAGGCGACGCGCAGGCATGGTCCGTGTCCTGGTTAAAATGGCCTATTTCTCTAAATTTAAACATTCTTGGACACATTTAGGATAATGTAAGTACACAAGTCAACAAAAATATATAACACTGTTCTAGTGGTTTTTGGATATTTTTCATATTGTGCCTTTAAGTGTATATACTATTATTAAAAATATTTTTAATTAGCTTATAGTTTTAATTTTAGTTTAAGTAGAAACCCTGCAAAAAAACCTTTTGGAACCTTTATTCATGAGAGTGTATATACTATTATTTACAGTTTCTTTTAATTAGCTTTTAATTTTAGTTTAAGTTTTAGTTATTTTGTTATGTATATATATTTTATATATATATTTCTATTTAGCTTTAATTTTTTTATTTACTTTTTTGTTTGTTTTAGTGATTTTGTCAAGGAGCGAATTCAGCTTGATTTAATTTACTGAAAATTATTTTGACTAGTCAAGTAAAGTCGGTTTGAAGAACAAGGAGTGCCACTTAAAAATAAAACACAGAATTAATTGATTAACAAATTAATTACAAAAAAAGTAGCAAGAATAAATATTAAAGTAATAAATTAATTAACTGAAACTTCAAATTGCTTTTCTTTTGCCAATCAAGGTAAAAATGTCATTGGATAGTTCAGCAAATGAACGTAATCCATTTATAAATAAAGGCAGATGGCAAATGAAATGAGAAACGTGATTGGGCAATGCTTTCAAAAAATGCTATGCAAAAAAACGATGTCTAAAACAAGAGGATGAAGCTACAACCCTTCAGAGAGGATTTTACTGTGCAGACTGTCTAACAGCTCGACAACAGCTAATGCACTGCTGCTAAAAATAAAGAAAAAACTAAAAGACATGATAAAAAAAACCTACTTCAGTGGGATAGTAAGTATGACTAGTCATCTAAATGCTGTTTCAGGTACTTCACAACACAATGGGCCTAACACCACTTTTCAAACAGTTAATTGATAAGCTGCCTTTATTGAATCTTCAGAATCTATATTTACACAAATAAGAAAGAACATCACAAATGAGGTGACAAGGATGGAGAAAGCCGTATCCGCAGTGTTTTGTTCAACTATAAAACAAAACAAGAGCCATTAAAACAGCAAATGCACGGTTTTACAATCACACAGTCTATTGTGGAGAGTAATAAACATTCAGACAGGAAGTTGACGGTGCTTTGTCAGTGTACCACAACAATAGTAGATGAAAGCTTGATTCATTTGGCTTATTAAGTGACAGTCAGATCCTTTGGATTGCTGGCTAGAGAAAGTGGTGGTGGTTTCACAGGAACTATTGTCCACTTAAAAAAAAAAAAAGACGTTCTCGGTCTCTTTTTAGGACAGCTGTTCTTTCATTTCCAAATTACTAGCAGATTGCACAGACAGATGACACAAGTGCAAATGCAGAGTGGCTAAAGAAGAATGACAAATTAGCTGCAACACTGTTGCCTCTCAGCGCAACTTCTTTTTCAAACTAAAGGCGAAAGGGGAGGAAATTACCCCGCTAATTACTGAAAATTACAGCTGCTCCATTTATGCCGTTTTATGAGCGTTCTCGTGCCAAAACGCGTGACTCTTTACAAACTGACATTTCAAAACACGCAACAGGCTGCATGTTATTCAGCTTGAAACTGGCAACAGGCTACAGAAATAACATCAGTGATTTATAGTCTTTAAATAGTTCAACAATTAAGCAGACTGTCTATCAAACCTCACAACGAGCATTAGATTAATGTGGCAGATCATATATGTAAGATTAGCGAAACAAAAGCTAAGCAGCATGCATCAGATCTGGAGTCCAATCCTTTTGTCTTTCGATTCAGCTAGCATCTCTTAAAGCACTTCCACACGATCAATTATTAAAATCAGCCTTAAATGGCTCCCTTTGTCAACAATTTTCCAAAATCTGATTTATTCTGTGGTTTAAGACTTTTGAGAGGTAATTTTTCATTTAAATGGCCTTTAGCATTTCTTATTAAAATACATTATTGCTCTTGTAGATTTATTTATTCAATGTGATAGATCATTAGTCAGATTAATGTAATGTGCGTTCTTTCCATTAGAACTGGTGGCTGGCGCGCGCTTCCACAAATTTCCTCCTGCACTGCTGAACGAGGCAAGAAGGATCCAGCTCGAATGAATTTAAATACATATGCGATGCTATACTCTATTTAATATGACTAACATACCATTTTCAACACAGGATATTGATAACACTTTGCAATAAGGCCCCAATACAGGCTCCAGTATTTATTCATCTTTGCAGTGCTGTCAACTGATTAAAAAAATTAACTAGATTAATCACACTTTTTTTTGTGTGTGTGTGTGATTAATCGCGATTAAAAACACGTTTTTATGCATTTTTAATATAGTTTATAATAACATTTAAATAATACTGCTTTTCTACATTAATTTGGAGATTAACTGAGAAATGATTACATTAGAAAATATAATAATTTCACAGTTCATCTCCAAATGAATGTAGAAACAACATAAAGACAATATATGTTAAATACTTGTTTAATGGCATCTTTTTATGAATAAAGGCAAGATCACCAATACTGCTACTGATGTCTCTATGAAATAGATTTTTATTTTTTATACATTAATTATAGACATTCAACTTACACAATCCTCACATAAACCCATAATAAATGTCATATTTACCTGTGGCCTTCCTACCTGTCTAACAATTGAATAAAGTTATCAAACAGTCGGCACTGCATAAATGATCAATTAAAAATATAGATTAATCCTTATTAAAGCTACAAAAGTTCTTTAGACAAGAGCAGCGAGTCATTTTTTTCTGTTACCAAGACGCAGATCTGACACGCTGTCACGCGTGTCTCATTTACGTTCCTTTAAGACGCTATTTAACTCATTTAAGACTGCTCTTATGAGGATACTCTACAAAATTGACATTTTGGCATAATTTTGTGTGTTATTGTTTATTACAAGCACGAAATAGAACTCTATTATGGCGCTCTGTCTGTGTGTATGATATTGGCGTGCGCCTTTCTGTGCGTTGTGTGTGTGTCAAGACCATAAAAAACCAAAAACAAAAACTAATTAACAATGTACCTTCACTCTCTTCCATTGGTAGTAAGTGAAGCCGTCGGTGTCCAAATATGGCGCTGACATCTCGGGTCTCGAGTCCGCGCAGTAGTGAGCTGCGATATCAAGGTCCCACCCACACTCTCGCCTAATCAGTCACATGCCCCTGAATTTTTTGTGAAATAAACAGCTATGGAAATGTAGAAATTAAAGTTAAAGCTCCAATCTCCTCCAGAAGGCTCTGGAAAAAAAAAAAGTCTGTTGGTGCCTCAGTGACAACTTCACTCAGTCTCAGCTGTCAATCATAATGGTACACCCCCGTTTTTACAGCATCAAATAACAACGAACACTTGAACTAATATCAGTGTGATTAAAAACTGCCTAAAATGACAGAAATTTGTATTTGAAATGTAATTTGATTTAGTTTGTTTATGTCCCATTACATCACATGGAGAGTGTGGGGTTCATGAGCTACACTCGGACCAGCCACCTGGGGGCGATCGAGACGCTTTGGCTTCACTTTTCAGGACTCGTGTGGCACAGTTTGGCCCCATTTACACTGCATGGTTCAAGTGACCCAATTCCGATTTTTACCTCTCATGTGGAAGAGATCGGATATGACATGTGAACGTGTAAGCAGGAAAAAACAAACGCATGAATTCTGATATCCTCAGATTGGATTCAGGCCTCACTCATATGTGGTAATAAATCCGATATGATTCGGACACGTGCATTTGCGTCTGCCATGTAAGCGATCAAATCAGATAATCCCCAGTAAATGCGAGTTGTACATCATTGAATGACGTCAACTCAGGTGGACACGAACTGCGATCACATCACATGATGTTTTGCTGACCTTTAAAGAAAATGCTTGATTTGATTTTTTTATTTAAATAATTAATAGGTCTATATGCTTAAAATTAACATTAATAGTTCACGTTAACTAATGTTGTTAACCAATGAAATCTTATTGTAAAGGCTACACTTTAAAGTAGTAAATAAAACAGATTATTTAAACAGACATTTTACTATACTATTTCAGTCTTTCAATTTCTTAGTGAAAATGGTTTCAAAGTTGTTGTTTTTTTTTTTCTGCGTAGATAACCTTGATTTAGTGATTCGAGATGAAGTACTACTGCTCTTTATTTAACCTCGTCTTCCAAACAAGCAGGCCAACGAAATTCCGCGGATACATCAAGTGCATTACTCATGAAAATTCAGTCGGATAAATACTCCCTTCTGAGACCCTCACTGACATTGTGCATTACCTCGTGCCCGCTAACCCAAACCGCTTTCCTGATATCTAAAGAAACGGTGGGTTTAGTCCCCTTTCGCCTTTCTTTCTACTTCAGTATCTCATGCTCTTCAAACAGCCTGACTGTCAAGGATCCAGCAGCCTCCACTAGAGAGAATTAATCACTCTTCATTTCCATTCAATTCAGTGCCCTCCGTGAGCACAGAGCGCTGAAAACCAGCGCCGCCGCCTCGAAATGAGCTCCTCAATCCACTGATTATCCAAGATGAACTTTCAACCTCCAGAGAGCCTCCATCCCTCCACTCCAGCACCGAGACCAGGGCAGAAGGGCATCTCTCTCTTGTTAAAAAAAACCCGGTGGTAGTTAACACACTGACCCGCCTCTGACATTGCGTGCGATCGCGAGAATGCAGAGTGACAAATGCGTTTCATTTCGTTTGAACTACCGTACGGGCCGTTGATGTGGGGAAAACGGCGATAGAATGCCGTCAAATGACCATCAGCTGGAGGTGTTTCTGTACTGCAAACGAGGTGGTTGCAAATGGTTGGGCGGACCATTTTTTTTCCCCGTTTAAATCAGCAAAGGGCCACCTAACATGGCTCATTTCTCACTGTCTCGTATCCTTACATGTCGGGGCCCCCAGCGCAACCTCCTGTCACCTCGCTGTTTGTGTTGTCCAAACCGTCCTCCCGTGCACCGCCTGCGGCCCATTCATTTTTCCGTCCAATCGATGCCGTGCTCGGACAGCATGTTCAATCAGAGGCCGAGAGCAGCACTTTTCTTCTGCAAGAACAGGTGGCCTTTAGGGCCGAGTTTAGAAAATCTTCTCCCTGTGATTATGCCTGCAGCAATGACAGCTCCGTTTTTACACTGGCCCTGATATGCCACCCTCGCAAATTAACACAGGCACGACATAGCAGGCAGCACCCAGCCAAGGTGGCCCCTTGAGGGCCTTAATCCTTGTACTGACACTTTAAAACTGTTTAATTTAGATTCCGCTCCCTGGAGAGTTGCCATCGAGAGAGCAGGTGTCTCCAGCCACGGCGAGCTAGATTTCCTATCATAACGCCCTTTCTGACAGGAAAATCAATTTCCCCCTCCCCAGGTGTCAGCCCACCCTTTCGTGGCAGTTATGAAATGAGCCTTCGGACGACTGAGTTTCAGATGTGAAAGTAATTAGAGGTCTCGGACGTAACAGGACAGAAGCTAGGAAAAGTTCACGCGGATCTGTGCTAATTGCTCACATCCTGGTTGGCATTGGATGCTGAAAATAAAAGACAATGACTCTGGTACAGGAAGGTGAGATGGATTCATTGCTTTGAGACACACTTAATAATGTGGAGAAAAATAGCCAGATTCACTTTGAATACAGTTTGAAAACTGGGAAGTTAGAAAAGATTATTTTAAAAATACATTTTGGATAGAGATTCATTTTATTCAGCGAGGATGCCTTAAATTGATCAAAAGTGACAGTGAATGTGATTTATAATGCTCCAAAAGATTTTTGTTCCCAAAAGATTAAAAAAAAAGTTTGTTGAGCAGAAGAAGAATCATTTCTGAAGGATCATGTGACACAATGATGCTGAAAAATCAGCTTTGCAATCACAGGAATAAATTACATTTTAAAATTAGGGCTGTCAAATGATTAATCGTGATTAATCACATCCAAAATAAAAGTTTGTGTTTACATAATATATGTGTGTGTACTGTGTATAATTATTATGTATATTTGAATACACATACACATGTATGTATATATTTAAGAAATATTTGCATGTATATACTGTATATATATTTATATAATTTATATTTTATTTTAGGTAACACTTTATTTTACAGTGTCCTTGTTACATATGTTACATGTGCTTATATATATATATATATATATATATATATATATATATATATATATATATAGTTCAATATATGTAAAGGTGACCCCTAATGTTTAATAGTATTTTACAGTTAACACTGTAGGGTATATGGTCATTTACAATTTACCAGTATTTTTTTACTAAAATAAAATATATATTTTATATAAATATTAAATATTATAAAAATATAAATATTTACAGAAACATTTTGCATAATTGTGTAAACAGACAACATAAAATATATTTAAAAAAAAAAAAAAAAATTCATGCCAGCTATGAGGCAAGGAAAGGAGAGTGAGAAAAAAGGTCTACTCAAGCCGACTAATTCCCATCCCAACCTCCAACTATTTAACAGTAAGAGGGTGAAATAAATGAGGACCAGCACACATTGGGGAGCAAAGAGAAGCTCGATATGCAACATTACAAATGCAGCCGCATGCTCCATCCTGTCAGGCAGGGACATCCAGATGGGATTACTCGAGATGTGAAGCACCATATCCAGCCCTCAGACTGGAAGGCACAATTAAGAGAGAACTTTTGAACTGCATAGAAATTGCAATGAGACCCAAAACATTTTATTTTCTGCATAATGTTAGGGATTTCTGATTAATAATTTATTAAGAGTATGCCTTTCTAGATGGAGACTTCGTTTTTCACCGGCAGGTTGCAATTGAAGCTAAGAGACAAACCTTGAGATGTACGAGAGTTTGATAAAGATCACGTTCAGAGGTTCATGTAATAATCTACCATTTCGACCTGTTAGCAAGATATGATGGCACTTGTGGATGCCAGAGATTTTTCCTGTTAACGCAAAAGCTGCTCTTCACGGATTCTCAGAGAGTTGAGAGGAGAAAATAATAGAACTTGTGATAATGATGTTGCACCAAGAACAGAACATGAGAATGTTCTGCTATAAAGCAAAAATAAATAAATAAATAAGAGTGTGGTGAATATTAATATTGTTTATAATTTGTGATGAATAATTGTTTTATTTTTTTGAAGATTTTGTATCATGTTTAGGTTGTCTTTTAATTAGCAATTTGTCACAGTCATGTTTCCTATCTAATATCACGTGATTCCCGCATGTGTGATGTTCTGACATGTCTTGTTTTTACAGGATGTGTTTGAAATCGCCCCCTATACCATTGATGTGTCGTGTTCTCATTGGTTGTCATAGTCATGTGCTCCACTGTATCATGCATTTATGCCTGCATGTTTGCCTTTTTAGTGGTTGTGTATTGAAGAACGTTATGCTGTTTCCACACTTCATGTGCCAGACCATTGTTTGTCAATGTACAAAACTGATCAGAGATCAGTAAAAACCATAGAGACTTGTTCAATGGTTCACTGCTGGGGGGCGATCTCAGTGACTCTTCATGATTCATAGGTTCACAGATCATCTCAATGTAACAATTAAAATTATGTGTTGTTTCTAATTTAATTGATCTTGTATTCATATAAAATTAAACAAACATTTTATTATTATTATTATTATTATTATTATTAGTGTTAGTATTATTATTACATTGAGACATAGCTAAATTCTACTGTACAACAGACAGTCATATATTTCTGTCACAATTTCTTCAAGTTAAACCGGACATTTATGTTGATGGGTTGCGGTGAAGTCCTTTGAGTTTCTGTGTGCTTATGATATGATGATCGTTTTTCTCAAATGAAACGGTAAAATGCTCATGTAGTGATTCTGAGAGCAGCTCTGGAGATGAAATTCATGTATTCATGTCCTTATATAGTGAGACGGCAAAGGCTGAAAACACTGCAAGCGTCACATGTGCTTCAGTAAATTATAAAATATACAGTTAATTCCATTTTTATGACTGGATTCCGTGATACCGTCAGAGTTTTCCACATCGCGGAAATCATAGGGCTCTACATTTATAACCACAACGCATGCAAACGAATACACACTGCACGATATGCAACTTCTCATTCTAGCCCTCTGCCTCCCCAGCACCACCTGCCTAAATCTGCTACGGGGGCTCCCTCTCTCTAGCAGCAGCAGCATGTTTCTGAGCATTTAGCAGAAGCAAGTTGTACTTGCTCTACAGAAGCAGCAACCATAGCTCCAGCAGCAGCATAGCAGATTTACATTAATAAGATGTTTTATAAACTATCCTGAGAGTTGTCATGACTGAAATGCCCTACATGGAAATGTTTTTAGAGATTGATATGTGAGTGTTTTACCAATTTCCTTTTATTCATATTTGCATTTAAAAAAAAACCAAAAACAGAGACAGTCCCTCAGGCATGCCACCAGAAAGGCATTTTCAAATCTGTGTCCAATGTAAACCTGCATATTCTTCCCTTAAGCAGCTAATTTTCATCCCTGACCTTTGGCCACACAGATTCAAATGTCTTCCGGCAACGATCCAGAGTCACAGCTTTGATAAGTTAAATGACATGCAATGAAGATTCCCCACAAACAAAGCTTCATGCCCAGGGCAAGATCTCGGCCTTGGATTGCCAACGTGTCCTAATAAACACAGCGCCACCGAGAACCAAAGTTCCTCATCGCATTTTTATTTCAAACCAAAATCTAGTTGAAATTCATCCTATGTGATGCTCAGTGAAAATAAGTTCTGGTGTGGTTGCTCAAAATTCCAGATCTTGTTCTTTGTAAAGAATAAAAAAGCACAAGAGTAAGAAGTAAGAAGTACTACGGGTTCAGTACAAGTTAAGCTCAATTGACAGCATCTATGACATATTGTTGATTACCACCAAAAGTAATGTCCACTTGTACCTCCTTTTCTTAAACAAAAAAGAAAAACTTGGCAAAAGAGTGAGACACTTATAATGGGTGGTGAATGGTAGTATTTAATAGTATTTAATTTAATAGTAATAGTATTTTCATATTGAATAGTACAGACACAAGACATAATTACAAATGACAAATTACAATTTTGTTGACATGACATGACAGACTTAAAATCACTGTCAAAAATAATGATTAACAGCTTACTGTATAATACAAACGTTTTAACAGAAGAATTAATTTGAGTGCTTTTATAAAGTTTTGAAAAAATGGCCGCATTCACTTTTTTTTTACACTATTTCAAGTGCCTCACTTAGTGTTATTATAGTATTAATTATATACAATTATGTTTATTAATATTTTGGAATTTTATATTTTCAGTTTTCATTTTAATTTTATTTTTTTATTAATTCATTTAATTCATTTTGTTATGTGATTTGAATTAGTTTTATATATACACTATATTGCCAAAAGTATTGGGACACCCCTCCAAATCATTGAATTCAGGTGTTTCAATCACTTCCATGGCCACAGGTGTATAAAATCAAGCACCTAGACATTCAGACGCTTCTACAAACATTTATGAAGAATGGGTCGCTCTCAGGAGCTCAGTGAATTCAAGCGTGGTACCGTGATAGGTTGCCACGTGTGCAATAAGTTCATTCGGGAAATTTCCTCGCTACTAAATATTCCATGGTCAGCTGTTAGTGGTAATATAATAAAGTGTAAGCAATTGGGAACAACAGCAACTCAGCCATGAAGTGTTAGGCCACATAAAATCACAAAGCGGGGTCAGTGCATTACTTTCTGCATTCAGCAGCTACAGACCTCCAAACTTAGTATGGCCTTCAGATTAGCTCAAGAACAGTGTGTAGAGAGCTTCATGGAATGAGTTTCCATGGCCGAGCAACTGCATCCAAGCCTTACATCACCAAGTGCAATGCAAAGTGTCGGATGCAGTGGTGTAAAGCACGCCCGCCACTGGACTCTAGAGCAGTTGAGATGTGTTCTCTGGAGTGATGAATCACACTTCTCTGTCTGGCAATCCGATGGACGAGTCTGGGTTTGGTGGTTGCAAGGAGAACGGTACTTGCCTGACTGCATTGTGCCAAGTGTAAAGTTTGGTGGAGGAGGGATTATGGTGTGGGGTTATTTTTCAGGGGTTGGGCTTGGCCCCTTAGTTCCAGTGAAAGGAACTCTTAATGCTTCAGCATACCAAGACATTTTGGTCAATTTCATGTTCCCAACTTTGTGGGAACAGTTTTGGGATGGCCCCTTCCTGTTCCAACATGACTTAAATGTTGACAAACATTTGTCAAACATGACAAAAATTCCCATAAACACTCTCCTAAACCTTGTGGAAAGCCTTCCCAGAAAAGTTGAAGCTGTTATAGCTGTAAATGGTGGGCCAACTCCATATTAAACCCTACGGATTAAGCCAGGGTCCCAAAAATTTTGGCTATATATATATATATATATATATATATATATATATATATATATATATATATATATATATATATATATATATTGAATTAATTAAAAAATTAGTAACAGTTCAATATTATCTTAACCTGTACTGAGTCTGGAATATTCCTTTAATGGTCCTTGTAGGAAACTTTACTTTAAACTTTAACACCCCATCTGCCTTAAAATCTCACCTCTTTATCAAATCTGTCACAGGTTTTTGATGACCATGTGCATCTGACCAATGAAGAGCCCCTGAAGTTGGATCAGCAGATTGCGGCATGAAAGATTCTGATAAGGCAGCCGTTCATGTAGAAAACTGAGATTTACCGGCAGATTTCTGAGGAGACCATCTATGCATCAAGGTCAAATGGCAGCCGGAAGAGAAGCATCTGTAAACTCCTAGTTGGCATAGTGCATCTTGCTAAACAGTGTGTTTTGGACATTCATTGATGGCTATGTGAAGATACAGTTTGTAGTTTGATCCATTGTTGGAGTCGACGTGCGTTCCCCCCTGACGCCCATAACTCGTTCATTATCCGTCGAGCTGCCGCCATAAAAAATGTAGAGCGAGCGATTGTGAACAGACTCTTCCTAGATTGACCTGTCAATCCAGTGGGTTCCCTGACATATCAGCTAAAAAAGCACAAAGTTAACCGCTCGATGCATCCCACCCTAGCTGAAAAGTTATCAAGCGCACCTTGGAAAAGTGGCACTATGTCCTTCAAACGCCAGGAATGATCAATGGGCCCAATGACCTGTGCGGCCAAACATACCGTGTCGTTTCCAATACGGTAATGTCACAGAAGACCAATAGCTACCCGCGGATGCTTTCTCATCTGCCTGAAGTATCACCTATTCAGCCAAGAGTTTGTGTGAGATGTTTTATACACACTCCCCGTCCATCACAGACATCCACTTTTGATCTGACAAGCCATTAAGTATGCCACACAGACATATTCGCCTATATCACACTGTACATTAGTGTAGTTTAATAAGGGCATAATGTGCATTCATCCATTATTTACCTGCTGCCACCCAAGACTGATGTGGTACATTCTGGAGTCTGTCATACAGTTGCTGACAGGAAACCAGAGATTTCTGAATCCATCTGTGCCAACAAATCAAGCCTTTCCCAATAATGACAATTGCCTGCAATCCTGTGCAAATTTGCTTGCCAACAAAGAGATTTCTCAGTTTTGTCAAATAATCCTGATGGCAAGCTGCTGAATTTGCATGTGCCGCTCACTACCAACAGTGGTTGGAGCTTTTCACTTATCAAAGGTAAATTTTGCAGGCACTCTGATGTATAATTTTATTATTATTATTTGTATGTCGGCAATGCTGCTCCTACAAGCTAAGGTCACCAGATGGCCCTATTTTCCGGGGACAGTCCCGGATTTTGATGTTTTGTCCCCGACTGGAGCGGTCCACGGAAATGTCCCCATTTTACAGCTCATTTAAAAAAAACACGCAAATACATTGCCAAAAAAGGCCCGAACAACATACGGCAACCTGCTGGTTAAAATAGCAATCGTGTAGTGATTATTTTCTCCAACAGATGGCGCTGCGAGCTACGCTGACTATACTTGGTCGCGTGCCGCTACTTCATGAAGAACGTAACCTGGATGAGAACAGAGCACCATTATCATCAAATATCAAAAGAAACATTGTTATCGCTTTCATGGTAGTAACATACTAACCATTCATGTTAAAGTAATACTGTTTGTATGTGCTTTATAACAGGACCTCAACAGGGTGCGGGTTTGTTTTGCACAATTTTAAACGTCCCCAAAAATTCTGCAGTCATAACGCAGTCATTTCCACACATCTTATTAATAAAACCTGAACAATTACACTTACAACAAATACATTTGCAGAATACTTTCTGTTTAAAATAAGCCTAAAATGCAAAATAACAAGCCAAATTAAGGATACACTCTAAAAATGCTGGGTTAAAAACAACCCAAGTTGGGTTGAAAATGGACCAACCCAGTGATTGGGTTGTTTTAAGCAAACATTTAACCCAACCGCTGGGTTAAAACAACCCATTTACTGGGTTAAAACAGCCCAATCGCTGGGTTAGTCCATTTTCAACCCAACTTGGGTTGTTTTTAACCCAGCATTTTTTAGAGTAGTCATTTTTAAGCACAAATGTAAATAAATAATAATAAAAAAATCTGTAGACAGTATAAACAGTTTGAGAAAATGAAAATATTAAATGCAATTATAAAATGTTAAAATATTTGTTAAATAATTTTATTTATCATATATTTATGCTAATTTATTTTTGTGAATTGTATTAAAACCAGACCAAAAATCCTAATAATCAAACTAAATCATAATTATTAGTAATATTAGTAATAATATATGGAACCCACAAGAATTTATATTATTATTTTTATTAATAGATTATAACAAATGAGACTTCAGTTATATTTTGACCTCTCAAATAGGAAATGTCCGGTTTCCATTTCAGAAATCTGGTCTCCTTACTAAAAGCTGCTTCACAAAAACTACTAAACAATTAAATTACTTAATAAAAACGAATTAAGCTATCTTTTACAATATTTAAAATTGTATTAGTCTGGATGTAACAAACCTCCATACCGCAGAGGGCGATAGAGTTACCGTCAAATGACCACCAGTGGTATATGTACCTCAGTTTGAGAACAACTAAACTAAACAAAGAGAGATAGGGGAGAGCGGGGCACAACGCTTTTTGAACGTCTCAGTTTGTGTAAATCCACTTGGGGTTCAGAGTATTTATTTTTTCCCACATTGATTTCACACGTCTAGTACAATTATGTGGCTTTGTTTCATTAATACAGTGTATATTTTTTCTTGATTTACCCCGAAAGAATGGAAGTGAACTGTGACAACATGCCCCATAGGTGGGGTACACTGTAACATGAGCATATGACAGCTTAAAATATTACCTGATATAATCAGAAAAATATCCAGGACAAACTGAAATATTTTGTCAATAAAATACAATTATTAACTTTTTAAAATAAAATAATGAATACATTTTTAATCATAAAAATATAATTTTTTTGAGTTTGACAACAAATACCGCTAAATACAACTATACAGCATAGTTAAAAATGTAATGATAATGAATCTTTTATGAACATTGACTCTCAGTCATTATTAACCCTTTTCTCATGGTTTCCTAAAAGAATTGATAAAACTATAGAATAAAATAGCACATTTCTAATAGGGGCTCATTGTAACGCAGTGTTTCAACACACCCCACCTGAGCAACTGGGGTTTAAACCCGACTCGTGTCTTCTGCTGTTAGATCAGCATTAAAGAACCATCTCAATATCACATGTTTGGTCTGTTTCTGTTGTGTTTTTTGCATTTGTCACATGGTCCTTTGTCTTAGTTTCCCGCCGCTTGTCTGTTACCATGGTTACCCTCGTTAGTCTAGTTCTGTTCAGCTGTGTTTCGTTATCTTCATCCGTATCACCTGTGCCCTTCGTTTATTCAGTCATCTGTTTGTATTTAAGTTCCGCTTGTTCATTCACTCCTTGTCTGGTCACCGTTACGTTAACAGTTATTTGTGGCGTGTATTGCTTGTTGGGTGTAACCTTCTTCAGTAAACGTTGTCTGAATAAAGTATTTGCCTGTCCTTGCCTTCCTACCTGAGCTGACTGTAACACTCTGTTAAAATAACAGATCTGTCTTATTTTAAATAAACAGAGATGAAAAATAAACTTAAGAAATGTACTTTTGCTATAGTTAAATAAATGTTCAGTAATATCTTCCAAAGATTTCTTAATTTTGGCACCATTTTTTCTCTAAATAATGTTTATATGGCAACTAGTAAATACACAAAGTTACGTCATCCTGGCATATGTGGAAAGTGTTAAACCATGCGTGTTACAACTAACCCCGCATTAGGGCCTCTGTAGAGCAGTTTGTCCGTTTAGGGCCACTGTAGAAACATGGCGGCGCAAAATGGCGACTTCACTGTAAGGGGACCCACAGTGTATGGAGATAGAAATGGCTCATTCTAAGGTAATAAAAACTTAATGGTACATTATGTAAGGTCTTTATACACCACTGAAAACATAGTTATGTATATTATATTGCATTTCTGTCAATAGAGCCTCATGAATATTACACACTGCACCTTTAATATTTAGACCACTTCTACTATTGATTGCTATGCTAAAATGTTATCTTGATTATCTGTACATAAATACATTTTTAATTTTATTTTAGAGGACAGTTGTTCTTCCTGTACAGTCTTCCAGCAATCGCCACTGCTAACTACAGTGATTCTCAATTTCTTTGCAGAATTAAAATGTTTACTCTGATTACACCTCCTTTGGAGTGGAAAAAACAAGACAGCACTAGTCGAGGAGGAGGGATCCCACTAAGCGCAATGGCATTCTCACAGGTTTGTGTGACTGATAAAAGCAGCGCTGTAGTTGTCACACCGCACTCCGTGCACCCATGCGGGCCTGCGTGTCTGTCTCCCGGCAGCTCTTCATTAGCCACCTGCCTGTGATCAGACTTCCACTGTACCTGCAGTCTGCTCTGCCAGCCTTTCACATGCCAGAGATACGGTGGCGAGAAAGAACTACTTACCGCTCATCATTATGTCTAGCTACCTCTGAGATTTCTTTCTGCCGCTTAAATGAAAGAAAGCGTGTTACATAATTGGCCAAGTCTGCGGTCTGTGTATTCAGATGACATGGAAGAAGAAAGCGTTTTGCATAAAACAAGAAAACATCTCGCTTTGCATCTCCGAAAGATTCCTCCGAGTATTCATAGGTCATTATCCAAACAGATATGTGCATATTTGTGTTGACATGATACACATTTAGCATACAATTATCACATTTAGCAGTGCGTTTTTCCCCCATGTAAATGTTCCATAAATACATTAGTGCTAATGCTTCCTGATAAAATTTGATTAAATCCATAAGCACTATTGTGGCAGCCTCATGACTTTTTCCACATTCTGATATACAGGGCAGATTTTAATATAAACATAATGCCTCCCACACGATTACATAACATAAGCGTACTGCACAAGATGAATAGTCATGACACATGGCTATCTTAAACAAAAAATAAGCAGAATTTATGCTGATAATGCTAACTCATATTAAACATGACTTACATTACCTCTCAAATGCAGATGTATGGAAATCCCCACTGCAAACAGTGACATCCTATCTGGACCTGACAACCCATGTCAAACTCTCTGAAAAGGGATGTCAGAGCAAATAATGTTCTATGCTAGAGGAACAAGAGCTAGGCCTTAAAGCTGAAGTGTGTCAAACTGGGTTGACTAAAATATATTTTTGGCAAATGTAAACGCCTTTTCACACCAGAAGTGTAATGAACAAGCCTCAAATTTACACCTGTACAGTAGAGGGCGCAGCTCAAACATTTCACCTGTGCTGACATTCTGGATGGCAGAAGAATAGGACGCAGAAGAAGAAACCCTGCATTCCAATGTGCATACTATCCACTCTATCTGCCCTAAATAGTACTGAATATTACTAATCACATACTATTTAGGATGGATAGTATGCACACTGAGATGCAGGTAAAGTCATGTCCTGCGTCCCAATGCCACTATCCATCCTAAATAGTATGTGAGATTAGAATAAGTGTGTCCCAAAGCATACTGAATCTGTCTTTGGGCAGGTGAGTAAATGCATGTTCACATTGTCTAAAACTACAATAACCATCATGTTTACTCAGTGCACACAACGCCTCTGTGCCATCTTACTCCTCATTTCTCTCAACAGAGGGACAGGAGAGGTTTCATTTTGTAAATCATTTAAAATTATTCATAATATTATGCTATTAAATGACATCACTGCACAGGCCTAAGTTGTGCTCAGCAAGAACAAAGAGGGACATTTGTGCAGGTGAAAAAACAGGTGAAATTAGTGCAACAAAAAAGGAACACCAGTCTCCTGAGCAAAGTCAGGGCAGGAAAAGACAGAGCACATGGCCGTCCATCATTCTGGGCCAGTTTACAGTTGTATAAAGTAAGCAGTGATGCATAATTCATCTCTCACGTTGACCTTTGTCTGCTGACCTGGCAACACACAAGAACCACGCCCATGATGGATGCTCGGTTAAGTCATCTATTGGCGCAATTTTGCCAGAGATAAACACTGTAATTAATGTCTTAATTTTGTTATTTCTCATTTATTTCCACAGCATAGAGGTGACTCTTGCTGCGGATGGAGAACAATGGGCATCTGAGGAGACGGGCTTTTGGCAGAAAAGCATGCAGGAGAAATGCTGAATAACAATACCATCATCAATCAAAACATGCTGAGAGTTAGCAGACTACAATCAGCCAATGGTGGACCTCCTGGGATGAGAGCAGAACCTGAAATACGAAAACTTCTCACAGCCCTGCAAACTTTACTCTCCAAAAGCACAGAGGAACTTTCATAGGTGTAAATCATATGTGCCTGCTGTTATTACGGGCAGAATGCGGCTGATGACCAGTTGCCAAGAACACACAGACAGATTAAAAAAGAAGTCCATCAACAAGCAGAGAAGCAGAGTTCTAGTGCTTGCAAAGACGACACAAGGACATAAGAACATGTTTATTATTTATTTAACATTATTATTATTATTATTATTAAGCCACAAGGTACATTTATGTTTAATAAAAATATAAGAATAATAATTGCATGAATATTTAAATGTTGAATTTTGCAGGTAGTTTAAGAAAAAATTATTAAGAAAAAAGTACTGTAAGGGAATACTAATATTTTTATGTTTTAAAAGCTATGCTAATGTAACATTAAAGTTAAATGTATGAGTTAGCTTACTCAAATATATTTCAAATTAAGTGCAATTTAAATACAAAATAAAAATCATCAAGTTCTTCTAATTTAAACTTTAAATTCCTTAACTTAAACATTTTTATGTTACTGATTACTTCAAGTTTTGCCAATTTATTTGGGTTTACAGTGTGCATATATATATATATATATATATATATATATATATATATATATATATATATATATATATATATATATATATATATATATATTCACCGATCAGGCATAACATTACGACCACCTTCCTAATATTGTGTTGGTCCCCCTTTTGATGTCAAAACAGCCCTGACCCGTCGAGGCATGGACTCCACTAGACCCCTGAAGATGTGCTGTGGTATCTGGCACCAGGATGTTAGCAGCAGAACACGCCGACTTTTTGGGACTTTGGCTTATTCACCGTATCCCCCGGAGTTAGATAAGTCCATACATGCCATTCTCATCTCTGTGCATGCCATAACTCTCTCTGATGCACCCACCGCTAGCCTAGCTTAGCACAAAGACTGGAAGTAAATGGCTCCAGCTAGCCTACCATCACAATTTGGCCCTTGTCAAATGCGCTCAAATTCTTATGCTTGCCCATTTTTCCTGCTTCAAACACATCAACTTTGAGGATAAAATGTAAACCTGCTGCCTAATATATCCCACCACTAACAGGTGCCGTGATGAAGAGATAATCAGTGTTATTCACTTCATCTGAAATTTGTACTTGCAGTGGTGATTCTAGGGTTTGATGTCATGGTGACATCACCATGACATCAAACCCTAAAATCGCCACTGCAAGTAAAATTTCAGATTTGCAATATTGCAATGCAATATTCAAGAAATGGATAACTTTTTTCTAACACAACCTACACAACAAACAAAGAATGCTCACCTCTAATTAATATGCATGTCCTTTGGTGCTCACAGAACAAGGACGTGCTCACAGTGTGTCCTGTGAATTTGCTTCTGCACTTAATCTTTTTTCAATTTACAGGTAAGTTAACAGAGCCATCAAGCAGAAGCTACGCGGGTTAAGAAAGTGATAGCCATGCTCGGGAACGGCCAAATGCAATCACTGACTGCAGCACAATACAACAATGAATCTGACAGAGGGCAGGAACCTTGACAGTGGATGGAGATGGAGATCAATGAGAATTCTAAATGGGCAATGTGCGACACTGAGCACCAACAACTGCATGCACCACAACACCCAGAGTTCAGACAGAGGCAAGAGGGCCACGGCTGCCAATCCGTCTAATCAGAGAGATCAGCTGCGTGGAGATGTTGGACGCAGTTCAAAAGTGTCCATTAAAGCTAAATGGCTATACATTCTGATTGAAGCCTTGTAGAGTAAAGCAATCACACACAACAACATCTTTAAGAACGTTTCATGATGACATGGTTGGTATTAAACAGAAACATGATATTCTGTGATGGAGATGACATTGTTCATGTCTGACATGGTGTACTGAAAGCCAGGTAATGATAGACTGATAGCAGATTAATTGGCCAATACATTGCATTTTGATGATGACAACAGAGTGAATGCAAGAGGTTTGAGCTATTTGAGTTGCCGTAGTTTTAGTCTTCCTGAGAGCAAAACCTGTGTAGTTTACTGTATAATAAAAGGTTGTGTTTCGTGCTGTCATGTGGGGTAGTAAATAGAGAATGTACTCGGGAATGCCGTGCCAAAAGACTTGCATTTTTCAGTCTTCAAGTCCATGTCCAGTCCAAGTCAAGTCTCGAGTCAAGTCTTAGGTCAGTTGTTCGCGAGTCCAAGTCAAGTCGCAAGTCATTAACGACTTGCGCAAGTCATTGTGACTTAAGTGCGACTCAAGTCCAAGTAGCAGACTTGAGTTTCCATCTCTGCCTCATACTCATGACCGGAAATGGCGCCGGCAACTGTGGCATAATAAAAGTCCTGCTGCTCGCGAGGCGTTTGTTGCGTTCATCTTATTAACAATCGCTCCAGCGGCTTTGCTCAGCTTCCACAACACTCAGTCCTACTCTGCTTCACACTACAGTAACGTTAATAATCACATCCATGAAATTGATTCAAGTCCTATTCCACCAGCTGTGAGGTGAAGACCACATGTCCCAAGATTCTGTGCTCAAACTTGGCATCATCAAACTACGCCTTTGTTTGGAATAGGAAACCTCTAGCTGACGGAAACGTTACATAGTGCACCTTTAATTTAAAATAATTGTTTTTATTTTCATACATTTTAAAAAGTAATTAATTCCTGTGATGGCAAAACTGAATTTTCAGAAACCATTAATTTAGTCTTCATTGTCACATGATCCTTCCTTCAGAAGATTTTTTCAGGAGCCTTCTATTTTAGGGTTTAAAGAATTTTATATTTTTAATTTAGCAATTAATAAAAAATTAATTAATATTTTTGTTGCCATATACCAATCATACCTCAACAGCCAATTTAAATTTAGGGTAGGTCTTTCTTAAAAGATTTATATCACATAAAACAACAGAGAAAAATAAACGAGACTTTTTCAAACCTGACCATTGCACCTCATTTCATTAGACTGTATAATATCATATATGTACTGTATATTGGCAGTACTGTACACTCGCCTAAAGGATTATTAGGAACACCATACTAATACTGTGTTTGACCCCCTTTCACCTTCAGAACTGCCTTAATTCTACGTGGCATTGATTCAACAAGGTGCTGAAAGCATTCTTTTGAAATGTTGGCCCATATTGATAGGATAGCATCTTGCAGTTGATGGAGATTTGTGGGATGCACATCCAGGGCACGAAGCTCCCGTTCCACCACATCCCAAAGATGCTCTATTGGGTTGAGATCTGGTGACTGTGGGGGCCATTTTAGTACAGTGTACTCATTGTCATGTTCAAGAAACCAATTTGAAATGATTCAAGCTTTGTGACATGGTGCATTATCCTGCTGGAAGTAGCCATCAGAGAATGGGTACATGGTGGTCATAAAGGGATGGACATGGTCAGAAACAATGCTCAGGTAGGCCTTGGCATTTAAACGATGCCCAATTGGCACTAACGGGCCTAAAGTGTGCAGATTCCCCACACCATTACACCACCACCACCAGCCTGCACAGTGGTAACAAGGCATGATGGATCCATGTTCTCATTCTGTTTACGCCAAATTCTGACTCCACCATCTGAATGTCTCAACAGAAATCGAGACTCATCAGACCAGGCAACATTTTTCCAGTCTTCAACTGTCTAATTTTGGTGAGCTTGTGCAAATTGTAGCCTCTTTTTCCTATTTGTAGTGGAGATGAGTGGTACCCGGTGGGGTCTTCTACTGTTGTAGCCCATCCGCCTCAAGGTTGTGCGTGTTGTGGCTTCACAAATGCTTTGCTGCATACCTCGGTTGTAACGAGTGGTTATTTCAGTCAAAGTTGCTCTTCTATCAGCTCGAATCAGTCGGCCCATTCTCCTCTGACCTCTAGCATCAACAAGGCATTTTCGCCCACAGGACTGCCGCATACTGGATGTTTTTCCCTTTTCACACCATTCTTTGTAACCCCTAGAAATGGTTGTGCGTGAAAATCCCAGTAACTGAGCAGATTGGGAAATACTCTGACCACCCCGTCTGGCACCAACAACCATGCCACGCTCAAAATTGCTTAAATCACCTTTCTTTCCCATTCTGTCATTCAGTTTGGAGTTCAGGAGATTGTCTTGACCAGGACCACACCCCTAAATGCATTGAAGCAACTGCCATGTGATTGGTTGATTAGATAATTGCATTAATGAGAAATTGAACAGGTGTTCTAATAATCCTTTAGGTGAGTGTATATTATGTCAGATATGAGTCACCCTGTACTCTATCCACATCAGTCACAGACAAATCTGGGTTGACTGATACTGAAGGAGACATTTGTACCTGGTCAATTTAAGTCTAATATTTAGTTGATTGGAGACTTCAATGTTTTTCCAGTGAAATGAAATTCATTCAAGGCATGACTCTAGCAAGGTCACTGATCACACCAATTATTGCATATTTGAGAGCATGGGAGGAATATCAAAGTTCTTATATTCTCAAGTTCTAGTCCTATTAACGCAGCCCTTGTACTAATAAAGCAAAGCAAATTCATGCTGTATAATGATGCTTGTCCCTAGGCTCTTTTGACTTTTCCTCCACCTAAGCAAACACTGGCCCCTGTTCATTAAAAGACTAAGAACTACCATAAAGCCTTTGGTTTGCACTGCTACATTTGTGAAGGTTTCATTGTGGGCTTGTCTCCTCCTGTTGATCTAACCTTTACTGAGCCTTTATTAATTCAGAGTCCAATTCAGCTGTATTAGATTGTCATGAGAAGGTGAAATTAAAAGGTGAACATAGCAGAGACTAATGCCTTGAGCCCGGCTCACGCTGGGATCACACCGGCCTGTGAGTAATTACTTCAGATTGGAAAGCTTTAAAGCAGAGGTTCTGCTCTGGAAATCTCATTTTGACGTCAGCTTCATTGGTCTGTAGTTGGTATTTGATATCTTGAGGTCTTTAAAGTGAATTAAAACGAGTGATAACTGACTATAGCAAAGCGTAACACTTCAAGTTAATACTAAGGTTCAAGTTAAGGTAAGTTCGATACTATTGACATGTTGATTATCACAAAATAGAATTTCCAATTGCCCTTCTTTTCTTAAAAAAAAGTTACAGTTTACAGTAAGAGTAATGCAAAGCAATGAAAGTAAATGGAGCCATAGCCACAAGACATAATGTTTAATAATTATTTTATTTATAATATATAATATAATCCATAATGGTAACACTTTACAATAAGGTTGTATTAGTTAACATTAGTTAATGCATTAGTTAACATGAACTAACCATGAACAACACCTCTGCTCAGCATTAATGTTAACTCACACATATATTAATGCATCTATTCACATTAACAGCACAATTAGTTAAAGCATTAGTTAACATGAACTAACCACGAACAGTGTCTGTAGCTTTACTGTTTTGTAAGGTTATCTTACTGTACATATTTACATTAGTTTACATAGCAGTTGACACACACTAAGGATGAACATTTCTAACTCACCATCTCACTCTAAAGGTAGAAATGCTGTCATACAGGGCCATACTCGAAAAAAAAACTTTCCAAAACTTATTTGAATCTTAAAGGAGAATATTTGGAAGAGAAATACTCCGTCATATGTCTGACTTGTTTTTTTATTTTATTTTATTTTGGCCATGTTTAGCACGAGAATCCACCTCTTTAACAGTGTAATTAAGTCTGAATGCATGAAATAGCATTAGACTCCCCACCCCCACCCCCTTTAATTACATTTCTGTAGGCTACATGTGTCACGAGTGGATACTAAAGGAGAAGGAGATATCTTCAGGAGACTTTTAATAGAACAATCCAAACAATAAACAGGCGAATCAACGAGGAGAAACTGACTACATTCACACCTCACGTTAAACAAAGCCAGACAATGAACAGACAGAACCTGAGGGCTTAAATATAGGGGCAAACACAGGAGCTGACGAGATAATAAATGAAACACATCTGAACTGAACTAACACAATCAATTAGAAACCATAGAAACAAACAGGGAGAGAACACAGGAGAACTGAACTAATTAGCACACTAGAGGATGAACAAAGAACTCAAACATGAACATAACAGATTAACAGATCAAGAAACAAACTCAGAACGGGACAACATGGTTTTCACTATGAGATGGATAACCTAATTGTTATATAATTCAGATGGATTACAGGTTATTTCTATGGTAGGCCTATGCCAAAAAGTGTTTATTTTTACATGTGATCGTTTGTCCATTTTACCAGTATTTTCCATACTTTCAATACAAAAATTTTAACATGAAAAATATGTAGCATCAGAATTATTTTCAAATAAAAGTTTCTTTATCAAAAAGTCTTTTTCCAAAAGGTACATCATGAAAAATGGGAGTTGTTTTATAATCAGGGTCGTCTTATATTCAGAACAATAATATAATATAATATAATATAATATAATATAATATAATATAATATAATATAATATAATATAATATAATATAATATAATAATTAAATAGTAGGCTGTTTTCAAGATTTATAATAATAAGAAATGTTTCTAAATCAGCATATTAGAATGATTTCTGAAGCGGAAAATTCAGATTTGCTGTGACAGAGATTTTAAAATATATTAGACTAGAAAAGAGTTAAATTGTAAATTACTGTAGGCTACATCATCTATCTATTCATCCATTATACATACATTGCAGAATATGTTTCCATTAGTTTCACCCTGGTTGTGTTGCATCCTAAACTGACCAAAAATGTCCCTATAAAAAAGGATCTATGTTTTACATAAAAACATTTTTTTTTTATTGTACTCTATTCAATACAATACACACACACAAAAAAAAAAACACAGATGGATTACAAAAATACTGCAAGAGCTTGAAAAGCCTCTTTTGGAAAAGAGGTTAATGGTTCGAATTCCAAAGGATTGACTGAGCTGAATAGAAAAGATGACAGATAGTCACCAGGAGGGAATCAATGGGTAAGTCTGGAAAGCAGAACAGAAGTCTCATTAAATTTCTAAATAACACTATGGAATCTCGGCTCAAACTGACCCACTCAAAACTTATCTCGCCTCTCAAGCTCTCAAACGTGGAGACAGCCTACGTTTGCTGCTATATTACATCCACAAGATGCTGGAAGCTTGATCAAAGCCGTAAGCAGGCGAGACATGTGCTAGCATGTTGGGTGTGGAGTGTGAATGGAAGATGCACCCATGTGCAGGAGGCCAGATCAATGTTCTCGCCTTAATGAAATCTCATTAGTGGATGTTGCAATGTGTAACTGTTATCACTGCCTGCCTACAATCACTAACCTGAGTGTTGGACAGGGCCTGAGATAAAATTATAATGACGGGCCCTGTATTCATACAGACAAATAGGAAAAAGCCAGGAACATTTTGACAGATGAAACATGAAGCCAATAAATTTCGTGATGTCTATGTTCTTCACATAATCTCTGTTGATTTTACACAAATGAAGTGCTGTATTGATGAGGAGAATGCTAGAATAGGTGTAGCCTTTGCAATGTACATAAAGTTACAAATAATACATCTTCTGCCTCACTCTACTACCAGACTCCATGTAAGATCAGAAAAAGAAGTCGATTTATACACTTGCTGAGTTTTGAGACAAAGAAATTGTTTCATGCAATAAATTGCCATGTATAAATTTAGCTTTCTATGCTAAGCTAATGCTACGAATACCTTACACGCACCTGTAAGGTACTAGCTCATCTTTGCTTATTCCTACTTTTCATACTTGGGTCCAGTGATCCCCAGAGTAAAACAGTAAAACACATTTATTGTATATTATATACAAACACAGATCTGAATTTAGGGCTATATAGGGCTGTTGAATGCTTGAATCTGATTGGTTGATGAACGTTCTAAGGTGTGCAGTTATTTTCTGGGAAATACACGGCTAAAGTAATTGCAGGCAGGTCTTGACCGCATTACATGTCCATATCACTTCGCCATTTGACTTCAGTTATTTCAAAGGTCCTACAGCCTACAACAGTAAAAGAACCAAAACCCTCTCTTTCTCCCGCTCTCTCTCACACTCAAGCGCACACACATACATTGTGGACACACACTCGCAGAGTTTGTTGTCAGTGCTGCTCTGACATAAAATAGTTTAACAACTTAGAGCAATGAAAACATAAATGCCAATTATATAATTTTTTATATCACATTTTTTCTTGTTCCCCAGGATGTTTTAAAATAAGACAAAACAAGCTTTAAAATAACGTAAAACGACTACAAATATATTATTTCCTATTTTAATTAAATCCCTCAACATCAGTTTTTTTTTTTCTTCTTTGAAGAACCAGGATTCCCACGTTCTTGGGAAACCCAGACGAGGTAGCGTAATATAAAATTGTGATTTCTAAACTTGGAAAACTCTTGTAAATTAGTAAAATATTAAAGCACTTGGGTTATTTTATAACAAATATACATTTTCTAGTTATACCAAGCTCTAAAATATTTTAAAAGGTCCGTCACTCTCTAGGGGCCTGTCCATCCCCGACTGGATGCCGTAGGTCTGTCTTGACTCTTTCAGGATTCAAATGCCAAGCAATACGCATTTACAATAAAGATTCCCTGTGAAGAAATGTCTCCTGAGTCTGTACAAATCCTCACAGACAGCCAAGTCTGTGAGCGTTTGGTATGCCAGGATGAATCCAAGTCCATAAATTTACTGTGTGAAACTGTATATACGCCAACTGTGTATTTTACAGTGTATCTGCCAACATGTGATCCTGGTTGTATCAAGAACAAGCAAAGGCAGGCATTCAAGTTTCAGCCAGATCACAATGTTGTATCTTTTTCCCTTTGTAAAACAGTGATACTAGTGGATCTCAGTCACCGCCATCTGCTCCAAAAGCAGATGGTGTGTAATGCCAGGTTTACTCACTCATTTCACACCCAGCCTATTACTCCTTCAATTGTTTATCTTACCCCCATCTAAAGGTCACGGTTGCCATTTGGAAATCACCACGGGTCTGGAACATTCATGTGCCCTTTCTCTGACATGATCTACAAGGGGCACGATCTCTGCTCGCCTCCTCTGACTGGACAGCTAATATGGCGAGTACAGACAGGCTTCTGGAAATCCTCTGATGCTTGACTGCACCGTTGAGGTTTTTCAAATATTCCCAGTCAAGTTTATCAGTAACATGATTAATCGGTGTCTCCCCTGAAACTTCTTAAGAAATTAGAACAACTGCTGGTTATAAAACATCCTTAAGTCTTTATATTAATAAGTACGGAAATAACTTTTTATTACACAGTGCACTTCCCATCTCCATTCTAAGCCTATTTACTAGTTCAAAGAGTGGAGTGTGGCGTTAAGCATATCCAGTGGCTCCAGCAAAACTGATTGAAAAAGTTATTACATCACTAAACTCAATCCTATATCTGAATATGCCTACTTCCCAACTGTAGCAGTATGTACAAATATGCAGTATTCAGAAAACAGTATTCACAAAAAAATGTGACTTACAGCTGATGTTACTTACCATTTTCATATACTCTGTCAGTACATGGCTGAATCCAAAATCCCCCTTTCCTTCAAATAGGGCATTATTTGAAGGGACAGCCATTTGTAGTGGTGTCCGAACCAATAGTGGACGTTATTGAGTGCACTCATTCAATCCCGCATTGCACTGCAATAACGAGTGTACAGCCGATGTACACACAGCGGCTGTCCGAATTCACTCACTCGTTTTCATTCACTCCTTCAAGTGAACTGTATTAGTGGACTAACGTAGAGAATAGTGAATGAGGGTTTAGGGGCGATTTTAGATTCAGCCCATGATATTTGGATACAGCTGATAAGTATTTTTCTCAGTACTTCTTTATCTCAATGGTCTCAGGCTTTGTACTGACACCTGCTGGTGTGGATGCATGAAGATTGGATGCATGAACTGTTGCTGCTTCATATCAGAAAGTGATATTGTGAAAAGCACTATACAAATACATTTGAAATTAATGCATAATGTTTCAATCTGAAATAAGAAGTATAAGTACTAAAATTACTACTTAAAGGGTTAGTTCACCCATAAATGAAAACTGTCATTAATTACTCACTCTCATGTCTTTCCAAACCCGTAAGACCTTTGTTCATCTTTGGAACACAAATGAAGATATTTCTGATGAAATCTGAGAGCTCTCTGACCCCTCCATAGACAGCCTACGCAACTGACACTTTGACGCTTCAAAAAGTTAATAAAGAGATCAGAAAACAAATCCATATGAATTGAACAGTTTAGTCCAAATATTCTGAATAGACACGATCGCTTTTTATGACGAACAGACTGAATTTAGGCGTTTACTCATATAAACAATGATCAGTGAACATAAACAGAAGCTCAAGCCTAAATTCACTCTGTTCATCATAAAAAGCGATCGTGTCTCTTCAGAAAATTTGAACTAAAACACTCAATTCGTATGGCTTAGTTTTCAGATCCTTTTATGAACTTTTGAAGTGTCAAAGCTGCAATTGTGTATAGGCTATCTATGGAGAGGTCAGGGAGCTCCAAAATATCTCCATTTGTGTTCTGAAGATGAACGAAGGTCTTACAGGTTTGGAAAACATGAGTTTGAGTAATTAATGACAGAATATTCATTTTTAGGTGAACCAACACTTTAAATAAAAATAAAGCTATATAGAAATAAACAACATCTAATAAAATGACCAAAACTTAAACTATAAATAAAGTACAAACTGAAAATATAAAAACAGCCAATCCAAAGTATTAATAAATAGGGTAGTTCATAAATAACACTAAAATAAAACAGTTCTGTACAAAATGTAACTCTTATAAAATTTACCTTAAGCACTAAAAGTGCAGTGTAAAGTAAGCTTATCATTATTGTCATTGTTATTATCAGTAACTGAGTCAAACTGACATAACTATTGATGTGTTTTCAAAAATAGCGCCAGCCTGATCCTTGCACCAGTCTGAAAACTGCCATTGAGATTAACTGGAATGCTAACGGATGGCTTTCTTCAACACTTTTTTTGTTTTTAATATTAAGGGCACTCTTTATTTCTTGTGCAAAACTTTTTCAATGAGGAAAAAACGTTCTCTTCTTAACCCTCTCTTCTTCAACACATACCTCGTGTCTTTATTGACCTGTCCTGGGACGTCATTAACTACATTTTCTGAAAGTTAGACAGCATCAACCTTCTTAGTATTCCTACTAATACTATATAATACCTCCTACTATATATCTATTCATTATAAACAATAAAATAAGAAAAAAAAAAAAGATCCATCCGTACTACTGCGGCAGATCCATCCGTGTTAGATATAGATCCGGGTCACAAAAGACCCGCATATGTAAAGGGCTGCATCCTACAAAGGCTGCATATCGCTCCTGCTACGTCATCAATCATCACTGACAGCCATCTCAATTTGAAGGATCCTTGGTCCCACTTTATATTAGGTGGCCTTAACTACTATATACTTAAATCAAATGTAGTGTTCATATTGTATTGCAAAACACTTTTGCTGATATTGAGGTGGGATACAGGTAAAGTTAGGGACAGGTGTGGTGGTATAGGTAAGTGTAATTATAAATGTAACTACAGAAATTAATTACAGATGTAATCACATGGAGGTATTTTTTAAAATGTAAGTACAATGTAAAAACATGTATGTACACAATAAGTGCATTATATCAAATTATTAATTTAAATGTTAGTACATAGTAGTTAAGGCCACCTAATATAAAGTGGGTCTGGATCCTTGGAAGGCAGCGTTTCATATTCTTCATTTGGCCTGTTTTGAAGGACACATTGGATGTATCCTTAAATCACCCAGAATCCTTTGCACACATTTAAATTCCCAAAAATAAACTGATGGAAAAACAAGTCGGTACTGGGCTTGTCTGAATTTATTATATGTATTATTGAAATGTGAGACAAAATTAATGTTTTTGGACATGAAAGCATAGACGTTATCTTTTGTTTTGCTGTAAATTAATCACTAAAACTAATGACAATAATGTAATGTAATTACATACAATAATGTAAGCCACTGTGAGACTGCAGACGGCTGTCATTCACTGTATTGCATTTATAGAAAGCCAGTTAATATAAAGATTTGTAATACAAAGTGTTTTTTCCAAAATTAAGTTTTAATAGTATTTTCGAGCCGTGACTGCGGGAGCGATAACAAGTGACGTAGCCATGCACACTTACTAGACCGTCTTATTCTAGTGGTTATTTACTGAAGAGGATGCTAGCCTACAAGCCTCAGAAGGACCGGACTAGGAATGATGCAGTTTTAGTAGGATGCAGTCTTCCGTTTGAGAAACACCCATAATGATTGGCGAAACATTCATGCATTTATTAGAGAAGTGCAGTTGACTCTTGTTTGCCATTTTTTACCCTGTCCAATATGTCACAACTACAACAGTTGGCAATAATTCAATGTTTTAACTGAGCTGACCCATGTTTCAAGTTAATTGGACTACTGAAATAAAAAGGATTATTAATAAATCAGTAATTAAAATGGCATATGGTGCAATATTGATAAAAGATCTTTGAAGGGGCTTTTCATTCTGCCTTCTTTCGACTGTCAACAAGCCTGTTTAAGACCTCTAAGAAAAGTGTGTGAAAGCAACAGTACCACACCTTCAATTGTATAATGTTGAAAGCTTGACATAAACTGTTGTGACAAGTGCAGATACGGTGAAAATAACTAAAAATTCCTTCAAAGATGCCACACTATCTCTTTTTTTTTTTAATGTGTATTACTTCAAGTGCATGCTTGACCTAGTTCTGTAAACAAAGAGAGTTGAAGGTTTTGCTGCACTGGAGGTTCTGAATGAGAGAAAATTAGTTGCATAACCAATTAGTTGAATAAAAGCTATGCAGAGGAACTATTAAGAGGAAACAAATTAAACCCTTTAGCCACACAGTTTCATCTCTGGCATGCTGGTATTTACGAGAACACTTCAAGAGGGCACTGCATGGTTAAACTCTCAAATAAACTATAATAAAAGAAGAAAAAAAATCATAATCCAAGCAGAATTCATAGACATTGTATCACGCTGATAAAGCAGCCTTAGATAGGCTTTTACTGTCTAATATAATTAATGAATCTGTACTCCTCTACCATTATATTCCAATTTATCGTACAGAAAGACCATAATGGCCCAATAACTTCACTGCAACGAGAATGAAATACACTCAGCGTCCAAATGAATGGATGTCTTGCTCATTTGTTCTGTCAGAGATATAACTGCTATTAAGAGCAGGTGCTTTATAAAACCATTTACATGTTTTACAATTGGTTTTTGATGCGTTCTAATATCAATAAAAGTAGACTTTTGATGTTTTCTCATTGAAATTTCATTATGATCCTGATCCATCACACCATGAGCTTTCATTCCTCCGTTATTCCTCAACTACAGCGCTAGTGAAAACAAAACCCAAAAACATTAGTCTGGTGAATCAAAAGAACTTTATGGCACAGATTTACTTATGGCACAGATACCTAATTAGTTTCCATAAGTGGGCAATAACAGGAACATGGCATGTGGACAAATGTACCTCCTGCATTCACAGCCATCTGTTTCAGCCACAACTTTTGGACTAGTTGCAGAATGGATAATGATGTGAATATTATTTGACAGTGTTCGTCACTGGAAGCATCTACTAGATCTTTAAGATTCAGGGACAGATGGAGATTTTTGTTGGGTGCACTTGGATAAATACTGATTCATAGAAATGAAAACAAATGGAACACCTGTGTATTGTTCAGACATAACAACAGCATCACAATATGTTCGCCAAATTAGCTCATTACAATGGCAGATAAAGTTGTAGGACATTATTGTCACAATAGCAACATTTCAGAAACCAATTCCAGTGATTTCTTTTTTTTTTTCTCCAGATTCTTGTTACAAAAACTAATATGCCACTGAAGGCACTCCTGTATAAAAGTAAATACTACCGAAAAAATGTATGTAATTTCTACATGAAAAAGTTAGTTCAGGCAAGAATTCAAAAAACAAACTAATATAAATTCTATATTAGTACTCAATTTAAGCTTCAACGTTAAAAATTAAGTTAAACTATTACTGTTCCCCTCATGCACTGGGAATAATGATGAATAATGATATTTTGCTGTTTTTCAGCTGTATTTACACAGTTATTTCAGGACCACTATCATCAAAGATGATTGACAATTAGCATATAGTTTGGATTGGCGGTATGGTTCTGTTCTGGGCAAGAACTCCCTGTGCATCCATGCATCCTAATACTGATAAGAGCAGGGAGAGCAGTGATAAACCCTAGCCTGGATGCCAGCCGAACTTAGCCCCACCCACATTTGAGGTCGGGAAGTTCGGTCTGGACTTGATCCGTTGTGGAGAAACTATGCTCAAACCAGAGCTGTTCAGACCAGTCAAATTGTCAGGGCAGGCTTTATACGCTGATGGACAGATGATAAACATTCACATTCTAATCCTAAACGGAGAACATGTTCACATATGCATTCACCGTTACTATTCTCTCAGAAATAATGATCGTGTTGGTAAATACTCCGTGTATCCTTAAATTCTTTTTACAACACCGGCAAAGATCGTTTACACTCATCTTCTTCTTCTACTTCTTCCAGCGTGCGTTCAGTTGAGTTCTGTTGACAACTATGCGTTAGTGATGCGTCGTTCATGAATGATTCGTTCTTTTTGACCTAATCTTAAATATGACTCGGGAACAACGAGTTTGTCTCAGAGAGCGATTGGTTCATTTTGTATTGACCACGCATGCACTACGCATGCTAGGCACTACGCGTTGACCACGCATGCCATCGGTTCTGTACAGGATCTTCTGCACTCAGCCGATGGGACTGTGAGTTGGTGAACGAATTACTTGAAGACTCGAGAGGTGACTTCTACCGTCGCTGTGTATTGTGTACCAAGTATTGAGGTCTCTGTGTTCAGGTGCCGTGTTACTTCTATTATGTAGATATGGTGCCTACACAATATGGTTCTAAGTAAAGCTTCTTGCTGAATCAAAAAACGTTTTTTTCTACTGTTCCCATTGCTTAACCGCTCCATTCCGTGCTGATCCGAGACAGCCGGTACAGATTTAGTTTCATTTTTCTCTGTGGGGATGATTTACAGACACTATAGGATGTAAATAGCATTATGGAGGATGATTACATATTTATTTTAATTGTATTATTATTAATTTGTGTTTACTTCGCTCTAATGGTGTGCTTAGCCAGCTAAAAAGAAACCGGTAGCCAGGAAACAGACAAGTGTCCAATCATGAGTGGCGACATCACTACATAGAGCCGTTCTGCTTGACGGTGGAAAAGCGGCTAAAGTATTAATTTCTAAAAAAGAAAATAATATCTTAATGATGGTAGTAGATATTATGATATATTTATGCTCTCAAGCTGTGCTTCTCACAATAAACATCAAATCATAGTGGATGATGAAGATCAGTATATCTTATTTAGACCTCAAAGAAATTCCTATTGAGGTCTTATGTGCCTTAATGCTAAAACAAACATAGCATATTCCCAAAGGAAGCAGTAGCCATTTTCGTAATGAAAGACCATTCATCTAAAAGCTAACCAGCTTTCAGTTTCATAAGGGCTCTGAATGAGTCAGTGGTCAGCTCTTTATGGGTGGCGATACCTCATACACACTGGCCTGCAGAGTCAGCACCTGCTAGCATGTGTACACATCCATCCAGAGTGCATTAAGTCTTCAGTGCTGCAATACGTCGCCTTAATCAGTCTTGCTTCCCTTCATTGGCACCAATCAACTGTAACTACTGTTAACAAAATGAGAAGTGCTTGCCAAGTGGAAAAGAGAAGGAAAAGAGCTTTAAATCAGCTCTACTTCAACACATTGTAGACATTCGTAGAGCTGAGCTTACATACATTAAGGTTCTGGTTCGATTCCTCTTAACAAATTTTAACAGTACCATTATCAATTGTTTAATAGTTTTAAGGAATAAATATGAAATTATAATTTGATTATAATTTTCACATTTTTTCAGAGGCAGCATAAATGCGATACAATAATCAGCCTTAAAGGGAATGTTTACTCATTATTAAATTAATATTTATAAAAATGTTAATTAATATTAATATGAACTATTATTAATTTGAATAAAATATTACTGACAAAATGCATAATTATCTTTATACATATTGTCATATGAACAACCATTAGACAATGTAAGTATAACACATCTGAATGTATTGAGAGTAATTTGTTCAGAAATCAGATTATACCAGTTGCACATTATATTTTGATTTTCTAAAAACAACCAGATCATAAGATTAATTTGTTCTTTAATTGGACTACAGTGATCTAGTTTTGGCTGATTCTGAATTATGTAAATATAAAAACATTCTATTTTTAGTAAACCCGATTCCAAAAAAGTTGGGACACTGTACCAATTGTGAATAAAAACAGAATGCAATGATGTGGAAGTTTCAAATTTCAATATTTTATTCAGAATACAACATATCAAATGTTTAAACTGAGAAAATGTATCATTTTAAGGAAAAATAAGTTGATTTTAAATTTCATGGCATCAACACATCTCAAAAAGTTGGGACAAGGCCATGTTTCCCACTGTGTGGCATCCCCTCTTCTTTTTATAACAGTCTGCAAACGTCTGGGGACTGAGGAGACAAGTTGCTCAAGTTTAGGAATAGGAATGTTGTCCCATTCTTGTCTAATACAGGCTTCTAGTTGATCAACTGTCTTAGGTCTTCTTTGTGGCATCTTCCTCTTTATGATGCTCCAAATGTTTTCTATGGGTGAAAGATCTGGACTGCAGGCTGGCCATTTCAGTACCCGGATCCTTCTTCTACGCAGCCATGATGTTGTAATTGATGCAGTATGTGGTCTGGCATTGTCATGTTAGAAAATGCAAGGTCTTCCCTGAAAGAGACGACGTCTGGATGGGAGCATATGTTGTTCTAGATCTTGGATATACCTTTCAGCATTGATGGTGCCATTCCAGATGTGTAAGCTGCCCATGCCACACGCACTCATGCAACCCCATACCATCAGAGATGCAGGCTTCTGAACTGAGCGCTGAGAACAACTTGGGTTGTCCTTGTCCTCTTTAGTCCGGATGACATGGCGTCCCAGTTTTCCAAAAAGAACTTCAAATTTTGATTGGTCTGACCACAGAACAGTTTTCCACTTTGCCACAGTCCATTTTAAATGAGCCTTGGCCCAGAGAAAACGCCTGCGCTTCTGGATCATGTTTAGATATGGCTTCTTTTTTGACCTATAGAGTTTTAGCCGGCAATGGCGAATGGCACGGTGGATTGTGTTCACCGACAATGTTTTCTGGAAGTATTCCTGAGCCCATGTTGTGATTTCCATTACAGTAGCAGTCCTGTATGTGATGCAGTGCCGTCTAAGGGCCGAAGATCACAGGCATCCAGTATGGTTTTCCAGCCTTGACCCTTACGCACAGAGATTGTTCCAGATTCTCTGAATCTTTGGATGATATTATGCACTGTAGATGATGATAACTTCAAACTCTTTGCAATTTTTCTCTGAGAAACTCCTTTCTGATATTGCTCCAGTATGTTTGGCCGCAGCATTGGGGGAATTGGTGATCCTCTGCCCATCTTGACTTCTGAGAGACACTGCCACTCTGAGAGGCTCTGTTTATACCCAATCATGTTGCCAATTGACCTAATAAGTTGCAAATTTGTCCTCCAGCTGTTCCTTATATGTACATTAAACTGTTGGGGCTTTCGGCGGTGGACAGGGGTCAGCATGGGCACCCTGACTGGTCCACCCCCATATGCAACAAACTGTGATGCACTGTGTATTCTGACACCTTTCTATCAGAACCAGCATTAACTTCTTGAGCAATTTGAGCAGTAGCTCGTCTGTCTGATCGGACCACAGGGGCCAGCCTTCACTCCCCACGTGCATCAATGAACCTTGGCCGCCCATGACCCTGTCTTCGGTTCACCACTGTTCCTTCCTTGGAGCACTTTTGATAGACACTGACCACTGCAGACCGGGAACACCCCACAAGAGCTGCAGTTTTGGAGATGCTCTGACCCAGCCATCACAATTTGGCCCTTGTCAAACTCGCTCAAATCCTTACGTTTGCCCATTTTTCCTGCTTCTAACACATCAACTTTGAGGACAAAATGTTCACTTGCTGCCTAATATATCCCACCCACTAACAGGTGCCGTGATGAAGAGATAATCAGTGTTATTCACTTCACCTGTCAATTCACTTATATATATATATATATATATATATATATATATATATATATATATATATATATATATATATATATATATATA
>CM031957.1:2088197-2240697 GCA_018749465.1 Paracanthobrama guichenoti | reverse complement strand
GCCACGCCGAAGATGTCTAACAAAAGCAGCTGGGTAAATTAAGGTGAGAGGAAAAATGGAAATAAGACCCTTAAGACTCTGAAAAGCAGCGCTCAGGGGGCAGCGTCGGGGGTAAATGAGGAAAGGTCAAACGAAGGGAAGGGGGCCGTGAGAAGTGATGCAGACTCCGTCCGTGCTGCTCTTCGTTCACATTCACACTCAGTCACGACTGCAAGCCATTTAATTAAAAGGAGCTGAGCTGTGACAAGAAAGAGAGGGGACTTCAGCTTCTGCAGCGCCTACAGCCTCAAACACAATCCACTCGGCACAATCGATACACAGCCTTTCCAAAGCTGCTCCTTAACCGTGCACGCACGGTGCCGCTCTGTAGCGTATTCTTAGCATGTTGACGTAGGCTGGCTTTTCATGTCAGGGTTTACTTGGTGGAAAAACATTCCCCTGCGTCTCCGCAGGGACGGGTCTTGACTGAAACACAGATGGCTTTAAGTATGCTCAAAGAGTACCCACTAATTTAGGGACTGCTATATGATGCATTTCTTGTCTCCAGCACTAGTGATTATAAAGAAACGGAAAAGCAGAGAGGGAAAACGCTGTTTGCCACCCAGCGACGCAGGCGGTTAAGGCAGGAAGTGATGGCAAGACGACTTGTTTGCACTTTCCTTTTCCCCCCAGCATTATGCAAATAGCTGTCACCCCATTGCCTCTCAATCTTCTGTCTGCGTTGAGCTGAGAGCTCTCTCTCATCAGGGGACGGGCTCACTTGGGCACACTCGGGATACGAGAGACAACAGCATCGCTGAAAAATACTAAACAGAGTCTGATCACACAAGATGGTGGATGAGAAATTTGGCACAATTTGCTTGGCATTATTCGTCCAGTGCTATTCTAAACAACTATCAAGTGTATTCTATAAAAACAACATCGTCTTGTCAGATTTTATTGCTCTCAGCATCTCGGGCTTACGGAGACACAGATCAGCCAAAAAAAAGACAGCTTGTTTACCCAAATCTGTATGCATTTCTTTTCAGTCTCATTTGCATCATGTCTATGACACCAGACTGTATCTCGTAATCAAGCATGATACACCAAGTTTGAATATGCAGAACGGGAATGAGATCTGGGAGGCGACGGAAAGCAAGATTTTACGCAAATAATATATTTAATGCCATCAAATGAATTTTGGTCCTGTCGTAGAGATTTATACGACTTCAACCATCACACAAGCCTTTTTGGGACTTTAGAGCCCACAGTCAATATTTTATGATATTATGTTTTTCAAAATTTCTCTGTGTTTTAAACAAGTCCGATCCATGGAGGCCCCACCTCGCAACTTACAGGACTTAAAAGATATGCTGCTAGCATCTTGGTGCCAGAAACCACAGCACACCTTCAGGGGTCTAGTAGAATCCATGCCTCGCTGTTTTGGCAGCAAATTAGGAAGGTGGTCATAATGTTATGCCTGATCGTGCATAGTGTACACTATTAGAACCAGCATTAACTTCTTGAGCAATCTGAGCTACAGTAGCTCGCCTGTTTGATCGGACCACACGGGCCAGCCTTCGCTCCCCACGTGAATCATGAGCCTTGGCCGCCCATGACCCTGCCACTGTTCCTTCCTTGGAGCACTTTTGATAGACACTGACCACTGCAGACCGGGAACACCCCACAAGAGCTGCAGTTTTGGAGACGCTCTGACCCAGCCATCACAATTTGGCCCTTGTCAAACTCGCTCAAATCCTTACGCTTGCCCATTTTTCCTGCTTCTAACACATCAACTTTGAGGACAAAATGTTCACTTGCTGCCTAATATATCCCACCCACTAACAGGTGCCGTGATGAAGAGATAATCAGTGTTATTCACTTCACCTGTCAGTGGTCATAATGTTATGCCTGATGTATACACATACACTACTGTTCAAAAGTTTGGGTTCGGTAAAATCTTTCATTTTAAGTCTCTTATGCTCACCAAAGCTGTATTTATTTAAAAGGGTCCTATAATATGCTGATTTGACACATTTCTTATTATTATCAGTGTTGAAAACAGTTGTGCTGTTTTACATTATTTTCAGTGTTTTTGATGAATAGAAAGTTCAAAAGAATGGCATTTATCTGAAATAGAAATATTTTGTAACATTATGAATGTCTTCACTGTCACTTAATGAGATCTTGCTGAATAAAAGCATTCATTTCTTTCAAAATAATACAAAAAAATCTCACTGACACCGAACTTTTGAACAGTAGTGTGCACACATCTCTTTCAGTCTGTGACACTGTTGAAATGTTTTCTGAAACTCTAGAGGAGTTTTTCTAATCTAAGAACCAGAAGACTTAAACTCTGTTTGCTCTCCGTTTAATCTTGTTGCTGTCTAAGAGAAACAATTAAAGAGAGAGTTCAAGAAATTAGTGACATTAAAGCCAGGATGTTTACGTTTTGTAAAGAGCTATGCTTCTATATCATGCTTTGCATGGTTATTATTCAGAGCCTAACGTGCTCATATTTTAGCACATGTATTTATTTGTTTAGTGTGTGTGATACCCAAAGCGGGTGATGTTTTATTAATTTCAATATGTCTGTCAGCCAAGAAGCCCAGGCACATGCTCTTCATGAAATCTCCCACTAATCATGCAAAATGTACATTTGTTGCATAATGATGATGGGCATTTTTAAAGGGTCATGATTTGTATTCTTACTGAAATGTCATTTGTCATATTTTTTAGCAACAATGGAGAATCCTACTAACCATCTTTAGCAGTTACAGACAGAAAGGGAGTTTAAAACTAAAAAGATAAGAAGTTTGTGTACAGGGTATTGCCAACAGTGCACTTGAGTACAGTATCTTATCAATTCATCATGAGCATAAAGCTAATAGAGCTTCAGAACTCCATTAATGATCACCGACAGGCTCTGTAGAGTAGATGAAAGGTGTAACATAACAGGCTGGGCTCATAAAGGAGGACACCATGCAGCTAATGAGGATTTAGACTGTCTTATAGAAGGGCAGGCAGAGAGCCAGAAGGCCATGGCTTTCAAGGGTTTCAATACGGGCTCGCCACTAATTACACATGTACTAATGGCATAGATTTTCATTAGAGATAATTTAAGTCCGCTCATCCGAAATACTATCTGGACAAGGCTGTGCTGCATGTACAGTGCCAAATGATTGGCTTGCTGTTACAAATTCCCACAAACTCATTCCGAAGGTTTGCTGGCTCGTAATGATCTTCACCCAGCTGACAGGATATATTATTTATCAAACAGGATTGTTAATCCAATTATCATATATTATTGATCAAAAGTGTAGCTGCTACTTTGCTAATTGCTAGATACTCATCTTAGAGTTTGTTTTCGAATGGTAACTATAGTTTTAAAGTGCTTTCTCATTTCAGTGGTTAAATCAATGTTATTACAATTTCTTTTTAACAAATGATGACTGTAAAAAAACTATAACCGCAACTGGCATAGGTCTAAACATTTTATTATTATTATTATTATTATTGTAATTTAATAATAATAAAAATACAATTATTAAATACAATTATTGGAGCCAAGCACAACAGAAGCAGACAAGGAAGCTAGCAGCAGACCAACTGCAAAAATTAGTAAATAAAGGCATTTGGAGACAATTTCAAGCAAAAAGGTGGAAAACCCATAAATACATTGAGTTGTAATGAGATTGCAAAAATTGCTTGTAATAAAATTTCATCACAACCACAAGGGGGCGCTGCCCTAAAACGGTTTGAGTACTTTCAGGGCATGGTGCCGAAGACTCAAACTGAGTTTTGTAACAATATGCCAATGCATTTGTAAAATATAGCAATATGCAAAATCATTGCAGTTACAGCTTTGGATCTTTTTTGTCATTTTGTAATTTAAATGTCGGCCATGTTTTTCAAGGTACACCAGTGTCATCATGGACTATGATAGCAACTGAGACAAAGACACTGCATGTCAGTCAGACCAAGATACTGTAGTTAGAGCCAATTTCATGTTTTGTTTGATTATAGCGCCACCAAGTGGTCCAGTCCTCAGAGTGCCACCATACATAAACGTGTCAAATTGGGTGAAAATATCTCATTTTGTTTAGTTATAAACATTTATGAGCACGTAAAAAATGACCAACACCCGACATTTGTTTGCCACTTACTATCAAAATTTTGACATTTGGCCATTAGCATTTAGTCAACCCGCTATGTCTCGATTGGACTAATGGTTTCAAAGATATTTGCAAAAATTGTTTAAACACTAAATCACAACGTTGCACAAACCATAAGGCAAAACCTAGCATGTTTGGTATCGTTTGGACTCAGCATTTACAGCAAAATACAGCATTTTACATGTATTAAAATCCAAAATGGCTGATGCTCAAAATGGCCGACATGGGAAAAGTAGGTTTTTCGGAAAATTCAAAATAGTGGAAAAAATTTGTTTCTAGCCTTTACGGTACAAAAGTTATTAGATAAATGTGAGTGCAACTTTGGAAACTTTGGAGACTCCAAATTTGCTATGGTGACAGATCAGACTGTCTTCTATCTGTGTGCCAAATTTCATAACTTTCCCACAAGCAGTTCTATGGGCTGCCATAGACTTCCAGAGCGGTAGAAGAAGAAGAAACTGAGGAATAATAGTAATAATAGAAACGCCAACGGATACAATAGGTGCCTACGCACCTTTGATGCTTGGCCCCTAATAAATACATAAACTTAATTAAAGAATGTATTAAATGAAAAATAAATTTTGTAAGAGGTAACAATTTAATAAACTTACAAATAAATACAAATTGTGTATGCTTTATTGCGAAAAGATAGGGTCCATCTTTATTGTGAAACCCCATCTTTTCCCCATCTTTTTAAAGACCCCATCGTTATTGCGAAAAGATGGGGTCCAAAACAACACCATTGACCCCATTGATATAAAGTTCTGTCATGAAACTCTAGATGGTGCTGGTTGATAGGTCCTTAACTCAATCTGCTTGCAATCACATCATTCTCTATTGGGCACAGCTGATTGGTTCCTGCTGTATCAGTAGCCAATGAGATTGCCGCTCAACCTACAAATATTTGGTCAGCATTTACTGTCAGCAGTTGCAGCGCGCTTTCAGAAACCCTCCACCTTCCCCAGCTCCACCTGTATAGATCTGCTACGGGTAATTCATGTATGCTATATTTTGCATGTCTTACTTTCTCACTGCAGCGTGTCATGTATTGGCAGTGCACTCTAAAAAATTTGATTGGGTTGTTTAAACCCAGTAAATGGGTTGTTTTAACCCAGTGGTTGGGTTAAATGTTTGCTTAAAACAACCCAATCACTGGGTTAGTCCATTTTCAACCCAACTTGGGTTGTTTTTAACCCAGCATTTTCTAGAGTGTAGCAAGTCCTGTAGTTGCTCTGCAGAAGCAGCAATAACCAAAAACAGCAGCAATGTAGCAGATCTATTCCGCCAAGACTAAACATATCAACAGAGATTTGTCATAACAGAAATGTATATTCTTTTGTGTTCCACAGAAAAAATAATTAAGGGTGAGTAAAATATAACAGAATTTTATTTTTGGGTAAACTATCCCTTTAAGAGCATGAATAACATTGGAGACCCAGACATAAAACCCACAGATTGCCAATTATCTATTCCAAATGAGAATTACTTCAGCAAGTTTGACTATTAGAAAGTTATGTAAAGACCATATCTAACATTCTCTAGACCTCTGAGTCTGCACAGCCAGACGAGGACCTTCCGTGCCAAGCGTACAGCTTAGTAATTAGCTTTTGTTCATATTGATTTCAGTGGCAAAGGAAATGTATGCTAATACAAGGTGGACTTAGCTTAGCTTAGGAGTGCTGCCAGCTGCCAGACTGGATTACAGACATCTCAGAAACATGTCAAAAACTGAGCTGTCTCCCCAAGGGCTCTGCACGCTCTGTGCCAGCTCTGTTAGTGCATTTTGTTTCATTGTCATAGCAGCAGAATAGTGAAGCCTTGAAGGATTATCCAGGAACACATGACTGGTAAGACTTACTTACATGAGACTCTCGCAATTTCGCATACAGAGGTGGATATAGACCTGTCAGCTACAGACAAGAACAGGACATACTCCTGTTCAGTGCAAAAGTAAAGATATGTTTTATGGTTAGAAGCTTGAAGCCAGCCGATGGAACCTGTGTTTCTATAATGCTGCTTATGAACAGCAGGGCATACTGTCAAAATCAATATGCCATGTGATCGAACAATTTCATCTGAGAAAGCTTAATGGTGCAACAATCAATTTAAAGTGACTTTCCACCCAAAATTAAAACTGCTGTCGTTTATTCACCCCCTTGTGGAAAAGAAGTACACTGTAGCATACTTTTAAAAGAGCACTTATTACAGAAATAATAAAGTTTAAAATAATATACTGAATGTAATGTTTTTGGACACTTAACTGCATGTCAACTGCAATTAAACTCAAATGTGTTATAGTTTAAATTCATATTAAATGCATTTACTGTAGATGTGCTTAAGAGTGACCCAATTAAGTACTACTGAAATGTGAATTATGCACTAACAGCAAACAATCATTTATAGTTATAATTACATTTATATGTAATTTCTATTCAAACTTTAAAAATATGGTAACACTTTACAATAAGGTCTAATTTGTTAACATTAGTTAATGTATTAAGTAACATGAACTTACAATGAGCAATACATTTGTTACGGTATTTATTAATATTTGTTAATGTTAGTTAATAAAAATACAGTTGTTAATTTTTTGTTTATGTTAGTTCACGGGTGCATTAACTAATGTTAACAAATACAACTTTTTTAACATACACATTTTAATAATGCATTAGTACATGTTATTAGTAAGATTAATAAATGCTGCAGAAATATTGTTCTTAGATTCAAGAGATTCAAGATTCAAGATTCAAGAGTTTTATTTGTCACATACACAGTTATATACAGAATATACAACCGGCAGTGAAATGTAAACAGGTCCGCTCCATGGACAGTGCAAATTCACAGTTAAAAACACAAGGAAGAAATTATAATAGAAATAGAATAAAAAAGTACTATATATATATATATATATATATATATATATATATATATATATATATATATATATATATATATACATATATACATATCTGTAGAATTATAAATAATCAAGTCAAGTAGAAGAAAAAGTAAAATGATAAGAATAAAGAAGTGGAATAAAATAAGTGAGGTAAACTGTACAGTGAGTAAACTGAAGACTTACAAATATGTGGTTAACAGAAATGTATAAAGAGTATAATGTGCAAACAGGTTTATAACAGGTTGTTACACAGTAACAACGAGAACAGAAAGTGCAGTGCAATGTCAGTATGTTTATCCTGAAGTGAAGTCACGTGATGTTAAGTGACTGAGTTCAGGAGTCTGATGGCCTGGGGGAAGAAGCTCCTCCTGAGTCTCTCAGTTTTGGCCATCAGGCTTCGGAAGCGCTTACCAGATGGCAGCAGCGTGAAATGAGGGTTTGCAGGGTGGTTAGAGTCCTTGATGATTTTAGTAGCTCTACCTTTGCAGCGTTTGGTGTAGACGTCCTGCAGAGACAGGAGAGCTGACCCTGAGATACGCTCGGATAAGCGCACGACTCTTTTCAGGGCTTTGCAGTCATGACTGGTGCTGTTCCCATGTTAGTTCATGTTAACGGAAGTAGTTAACTAATGAAACCTTATTGTACAAAAAAATATTTGTAATTACACAATTACAATGATGAAGTTGCAATTTAGCACATTTAAAATGTATTAAAATGTAATAATGAATAACACTACAGTTAAAAGTAGGGTTAATCAAGGACTTTACATGTACTTTAGTGTGTTAGTAAACCCATCAAAATAAGTGCACTTCTTTAAATCTCTTAAATTTCTAGTAGGCGAAGACACCGCACGTGGTGCTCGCACACCCGAAATCCCATCGCTTGCACGTGCACAGCTCTTCCTGGTGGTTACAAATCTTAAAAGATAATTGCAACTTTTTATCTCACAATTGTGAGTTTAGAGCATGTCCGCACATGCGCACTCTTCAATAAAGGTGCTTTAAATCTGTTAACAAACTAAAAGACATAAATTACATTTGTATGTTTTCAAAATAAAAGATATAGATTGTACTAAATGTCAGCTTGCTTATTTTGCTCAAGATAAGGATTTATTAAGTCCACGTCATGCAAACAAGAAACTATGCTTCTAACCACAGGTGGAGATCTGTCGTTCAGACCACTCAAGTTTGCGAAGCTGTTCGCGAATGTTCGTTGGAACTATGGTTTCAGGGAACACAGACTGATTGAACTATATAGTGATAACGACGGAACTTGCGACCATAGTTGGCTAACGATTCTTTTGGGAAACGCCGCCCAGAACTTTCCACTCCCATCTGCGCTTTTTGTGCTCTCACACTAATTTGCCCTGTTTAGTAAATCTGGCCAATAGTCAAGAAAATGTACTATCTTTAAAGTGGCCTTTTACTTCATTAATATTATATAACCTGCAAGTACAGTTTTTTAAAATTTAATTTTCAGATTTAAAGTACACTACAAGTGCACATTCAGTACAATTAAGTGCACTTCTTTTTCACAAGGGCCCTCATATTGTTAGAATCCCATATGACTTCTTGCTTATACGAGGAACAGAATGTTCACACTGCTCTTTTCCATAAAATGCCAGTGAATGGTGAGTGTTTTAACTTCACAAAAACACAGCATGTTTCATTTGAATGGATTGTAATTAAAAACGAGAGTGACTGATTGTCCTGCGTGAAACAATGTTAACGGAACCAAAAATGACAGCAGCACACAACAGGGTCAATTATCTCTGAAATTGTGTAATGAAAATTAGGTTTGCTAAAGGGAAAAATCATTAGAATTGTAAAAACGACCTCCTGAACAAAGCGTTTTACGAGCAACCCTCCTGCCAAACACATATGCAAAACCGCCCCAGTTTCCCTGGCATATATCAATTGAGTTAATACAAGCTAATGGTAATAATTTGTCAAGCTTACAATCTTGTCTGTGCAGTTTTAATAATGAGTGAAGCTGCTCTGGTCTGGCCCTACTGCAGTTATTACTGGTGTAATTTGGGCCACCCTAGAGAATTTTTTGATTTAATTTAAGCATTTGGGGATGATGCTTAGCTGTGACAATAGCGATCCATCTTTTTTAACACTCCTAATCTTCACGGAGGATCCAAACCTTAGTTGGAGCCTTTGATGGATAACCCCTCCTCCTTTTCATATCTCCCTGTCTCTCTATCTATCTCTCCTCCTGTGCTTCCTCCAGAAATACTATTATCAAGGATAGAGAAGTGAGACTGGAGTGTGGCTACATTGTCCAATGCAGTTTGTGGGTGTATGTCATACTGTATCAGCAGCCTGTGTTAAGAGGCATGAGTTTCTGAACAAAAGTCCACTCTCGTTAACGAGTCTCATACCGTATACAATTCATCTAAAAGTTCAAATCCCCACTCAGAGCTCAAAGAGTTTGAGCCAGGATGAGTGGTCACTTACACGTATAGCAGAAAGCCTGTAGTTTCCATGACAGGGTTCAAGATAAACCTTTTCATTACTACTGGAGCAGCCAGTTTGCTAAGCACAAACTGTATATTATATATACTATATATTAGCACAAATATATGCAAAAGCGGCAGCCCTTCCGAATTCACTCACTTGTTTTCATTCACTTCTTCAAGTGAACTATAGTAATGTAGGGAATAGTGAATGAGAGTATATGGGCCGATTTCGGACACAGCCATAGAATATAAGCGACGTGATGCCACAAGCATACCTGGTATTTCTAGTCGTGATGTTGCCCATTACAGTTCGGTATAGGAACGCCGTCTCCTTGCAGCAGATATTTGTTTGTGTGTGTGTGACAGAGGAATTACTGCTACTGTTTTTACACATTTTATAAGCTCTTCATAAGTTCTCTTCATAAGTGTATGTGTGCATTTAGTCCAGCACACAATATAATGTATGCAAAATATACGTCATATATACGTCATATACCTGGGTTTTTTTGTATTTTGTATCTTTAATTTCAGTCTTAAAAATGACAGTGTGAACGTTACATGAACCAGGAATAAATGTATAATTTTCTTTTTTGATCTGGACCAACAGAAGCAAGAGAACCAACTACAAGTGTGAACACAACCTTGTAATACTATCAAAATGTAATGACGTGTTTGCTTCACTTCTAAAGGCCGATTCACACTGCACCGACAGACGCAGACAGTCACCAGATTACAGCTTGTCACTTCTCAAGACATTCTAAATCCGAATCAGAATGTACAATCACCGAAAAACAAGCGCCGACAGACGGCAACAGATTGCGACAGGGGTAACACACTGAATCGTCTGTCAGCACGGTGTGAATTGTCCTTAAAAAGACTTACCTTTTTGAATGACATCACCAAGTCCTCTTGTGTTTCAACCTATGAACTTTACTTTTAATAATACTTTTGGGAGGGTAGTAATCCTCCATAATCAACTGCCAGTACCTTTTCATAATCAAATACATTTCTGATGACTACAATTAAAGGAGTCGTGGACTGAGAAACACAATTTTCCTTGAGCTTTTGACATATAAGAGGTCAACATACTATCGGAATATCCTGTAAGTTTCAGAACTGAAAACGCCCTTGTTAGTCCAAAAACAGCTTTTATTGTAACCTAGCCCAGAGAACGATGGAATTTTGTGGGCTCCGCCCACTGGTGTGTTAGTGAGATGATGAGGAGAGAAGAAAGATGCAGGATCACTCCACTAAAATACATTACCTTCCAAAGGATCCTAATGCTAGGAATATGGCTATTTATTTATCGTGAATGTGAATGTTTATTTGTATTCGGTACATTTCACTGTGTTTTCTTTGGTCAATTGGCTTTGCAAACAGACTTTTACGATATGGACTCGACAGTAATGCCACAACATGTAAGTAACCGTGTTAATTCTAATGCCTGATCTGTGATCAGGGATTTCTGATATGTAATGATTCATGTACAGTCAGAGGCTCTTTGTCGATGTGTCAGTAAATCAAACCAGTGACTAAACGGTCAACTTCACATTGTGTCTCTTAGTAGGATGAAAATAATAATAATTAAATTATATATAGAAAGCGATTAAAGAAAGCTCCCTTTGCAATCACTGGAGCTGTCAATCAAACAGCAAGAGTTTATCAGTGCCCGAGTTCTGGACTCGCACCAAAACTCTCATTATAATCAATGAATCTCTTATTTACATTACTGTTAGTTATGATGAACGCATTCGTTAGTGTGCAGAAATCGAGTTGCTCAACATGTCTGTGATTGGCTACAATGCTCATCACTGCAACCTTTCATACCACGATCTGAATATAATGCAATAGATCTAAATATAATGCTATAATCAACACTTTCCACGATTAGTTAACTTTGAGAGCCGTAATAGTAAAAACGTGCTAAAAGTTTTTGAAAGAGTTCCACATGTAATACTAGCTATTTCATATGCAAAGATGTCAGCCAATCACAGCAGGGCGTTTACACTGAAGTCTCACAGCAGACACGCCCCTTCAAACAGAGCCTTCAAAATCAGAGGCTAAAATCAGGGTAGGAAAAATGCCTTTTATTTCTAAATTATGACAGTTTTTGGTGTAAAAATCATATTAACATTATAAGTGCACCCCAGGAAACATTTTAAAACAATAAAACAATGCAGTTCATGACCCCTTTGAGTTCCGCCGTTTCCCCTCATTTAGTATCCTGTTTGACACAGAAATGCTACACAGAATAAAACAGATTTTGAACATTGTTGACTTTAGGTTTCGTCATCAGCAGTGTCAATAAATTATTTGCAGTATGTCTATTTTCCACTTTAATATTAAGCCATCTTAATGCTTCCATTCACCTATTGTTTACAAGCAGCAGCAAAAGGAGGCCATGTCATGCAGAGACCAAATCTATTGTGTTACTCTGTAAATTGAGTGGTCTGTCCATTTGATCTTTTTTAAAGTAATTACTATAAGATTACCATCTTGTGTGCTTGACTATTCATAAGAGATCATTATGAAAAACATAATAAAAAATTTGGGGGATTAAATATGTGCTGCTTGCAAATGTAAGGTGTGTATCACTATTATTATTGCTAATTTTCAATGTGCAACTTCTCGCACATTTTGTTTGTGCTACAGACGTAAATGAGATTTGTTAAGGAAAGGTACACTTCGTTGGTTGAAAACTCCCAGAAACTATACATTTTATGAAAAGAAAAATCTAGTTATTATTTCTATTTTGAGTTGTTTTGGAGACTGTAAATATGTACAGCACATTTGTGTTGATACTTTCTTACTGTATTGAGGCATATGGAAACTATCCAATCTTACTGATGGGTGAATGGCAGGTGTCGATCCCAGATCACTCTCTATTAGTGACTTCCATATACAAATATGCCACTGTAAAAAGCATTTTGTCTTTGCATTATGAAAGGTTGCATGAAAGTGCATGAAATTCATTAATGCGCTACTGCTTAAAAATACCTATAAAGCAATGTCGCTATTCAATATGTATGTTAATGTGACGTTTTATTCAGTATCAACAGAAAGAGTTCCAGAGATAGATAACATATTCTGTAAATTACCATTTATCATTTACGCTGCTTACCAATTAAGGAATTACAGCGAGCTTCTGATGGCATAAATAAATAAATGACGGAGTGCAGTTATCCATCACAAATCATCTAAGACCTCCTGTCATCTCACCCAGCATGTTCTCTTTCCTCAGCTTTAATTAACTTATTTTGGAAGTGCTGACAAAAAAAATAAATATATAAGAGTTTAAAGTGAGAGGAGCAGTGTGGGGAGTTGTCATGGAGACCTGAAGCATCTGGCAGAGTCCCAAGAGTTTAGCAGCCACTTCTCCATCTCTCTCTCTCTCTCTCACTTTCATTCTCATTGGAGCATGAACATCTGTCATGCCCAACACAACATTACCTATAACCGCACACCACAATCAATCTACTCACTGCACACAGGCCCCTGCAATAACACTACGATACTGGCAAAATACACAGATTGAACTGTTCATCATCACTGTAGATCCCTTATCATATATAATTCAATATAGGTAACATTAAGACCAAAGATCCTACACAGAAATCTGAAGGGGACGTAGTACAATGGAAAATGATAATTTCCTTGCTCTTTTGAATGACAAGATATTCCAAATGGAAAGAACCATCCTCAGTCTGCTCAGACCATTCAAACTAAGCAGCAAAAGAAGAACTTTTAGGGAGAAAAAACAAACAAACAAAAAAAAAAACATAATGTGAGTTACATAAATTTTCATTTACAGAGGAGTCTTAAGTCTTATAGGTACAGTAGCATTTAGTTAGTCAACATGAAAATCAACATTTTCAAAGATACACTAAACTAAATATTGCAACATTTAGCATCCAAAGAGAAAGAAGGAAGGTGAGATGATGAAAGTACAAATAAGGTAATACGTTGATCAAAATGACCAAAAGTAGATACGATAAAGCAATGTATAATGTAAGTGAGTACTAAAACTGAGTAATAAAGCCATTTTTAATGATCAATTTACTTTTGTATTTATTGATAATATTACAATAAAACTCAAGGATATGTGTACAACAAAAATAAAAACATAATATTCATTATAAATATAATTATCCATTAATATTATCATTATTAGGGGTTCAAGCGCGTAGCCTATTGCACCTATTGTAATTGTCAAAATTCTCCCCTAAAAGTGATCGGGCAGACCAAATCATAAGTCGTAGAGATTTGAAACTTCGAGGGCTGGCAGTATTCACAACGTCTACAATGTCACCAAGGCTCGCCCCGATCGGCCTGACGGGGGTGCTACAGCAATGAAAAGTTAGGCTTAGGCTCAAGTGTCTTATATCGTTGGAATCCTTGGCTCAAGACGCACAAAATGCATGCATCGGATTTGACCCTCACTCCTTAATTGCTGCTTGCAGCTATATTTATTATTATTATTATTATTATCATGGTATTTTTTTATCATCGTAAATGTGTTTTCAGATTATTCGTTTTTAATCTAAAGCGACTAATATAATTAACACAATAAATTAATTGACTAAGGCATGTCAAAACATGTTCAGGCCAATGAGACTAAAACATGTTTAGGCCAATTTATTGAGTACACTATAATTCATATTTGTTTTACACTTATATTTTCATTCCTGTTCTGTTCTGGACCATTTAATTTAAAAGAGTTGTTGTGGAGTGAGGGGAACTAAAATACATAGAAATATATTATATTTATTTGTATTATATTTGTAAACTTTTCATTTTATTTATCAGTATTTTACATTATTTCTGATATAATAATAAAATGTGACTGATACACGATATTATACATCTGTGTTTTTCTCAAAATGCAATTTTGAATCAGTGCGATATAGTCAGGTGCAATAATACATTTATTATTTTTATTTTTATTTTTATTATTATTATTATTATTATTATATTATACCCATTAATTTTTTTGGGGGTGTTATTACTCTGAGAAAATATGCCCAAAAAAAATTGGTCAAGCCAATTATCCCTATATTTTACTTTAGATTATTATTTTAAACCAAGGTGTCAGGGTTGACACTGTGTGTAAAATATGCACAATCATAAATGTATATCAGTGAAACAATCTCCAGGATATGAGAACCATCATTTCACATGGCTTCCATACAATGTGTTTCTGTAAAAAACACACAATCTTTCTATTAAACCACAGCTGTCAATGTCAGGACATATGTTGAGTTCTCCTAGATACCAATTAACTGGCTCTTTCCTATTACGAGAGCTAAGAACACATTAGCTCTGTTCAACACAATAGTGTGATTTGCTAAAGAGATGATACCGAGGCTCTCTGTCTGAGGTAAATACAATAATGAAGACAGCAATTAACGCAAAAGCTATAAGAAATATAAACGAGCACTCACATGAATGCAAGTCAGATAAAGAACCACACAGACCGGTTCCGGCAGGTGCGAAAGAAACCGGCTTAGAGCGGCATCTCTTTATCTGAGCATTTAAGTAGAAAGAAAACCTTTGGGTGCCAGATTTTCTTTGTTGGGCGCTGTCTCGTCCCCATTTTTTTATTTATTTATTTTTTTTCATGAGTGAAGAGAAAACAATGTGAGCTTCCATTACAGTGGCATCATTTTCAGGAGGATGTTGTATTACGGCCCTTATTCACACAATGCTTCCATTCATTTCACATTCAAGATTCTACTTGAGACGCGAGGCAGATGTTGCAGCAAAACCACAAGCTGGACGATGGAGTGCAGGGAAGGAAAAGTCGGATGCGAATCACAGCCACCTTTTGTCGTCAGCACTCTCATTTAAGAAATTAACAAGGGACTGTGAGCGAGGTGAACAATACGGAGACAAAAGAGCCTGGTTGGCAGCAGCAATTTGGGTTTTCTCGCTGACTTTGAGAAAGAAGCAGAAAATGGACCATCTGTTTGAATTACTAAGGTAACACTGCAAGGAAGTAGAGAGGGAGAATGCATACTTTCAAACGCCCAAAATTCAGGGTGCTGCACAGCAGGGGCGATTCTAGGATTTCTGGTCCCTTATCTAAGCATGAGCTGATTTGGCTCAGAGGAATATTTCTTGCCTTAAAGGGATAGTTCACATAAAAATGAAGATTCTGTCATCATTTACTCTCCCTGTCTTTCAACAATAAACAAGAAATTCTGGTGGCTCTTTACTGACTTGTGCACCATAAAGTCTTGGATCATTTATCCTTTTATGGAAAGTCAAGGTTAGTTCCAATGTAAAATATCATGTTGTGCAACTTTCCAAAAACGTAATGCCATTTATGAATTAGTTCATTCATGAAATTTGTAAAAACAAATGTTTTGCTTTGAAAAAATGCATTTTGTTAATAAATGATTAAGATGTGTACACTCACATGTACTCAAGGTGTAAGAAAAATGTGACATTTGAGTCATTCAATTGGAACTTTTGCTGAAAATAGTAAAAACCATTAGAAACCAACATGAGTACAAAGAGTTTCCAAGAATTTAGAAATTTCATTCTTTCAAAGATTTCCCTTTCTTTATCGTGAGCCGCATTTCCACTGAAATTACCCAGAACAATTTGTCCCAGGAACTTTATCCCCCCAGACCTGTTGCTGTCGGTGTTTTCCATCATTGTCTAAAGTACCGTGAAGATCAGGCAAATTAGTCCGGTGACATAGGACTACGCACAACTTTTAAGTTCCTGCTGGATTTCGTCCTCCGCATATAAGCTTAATAAAGCCTGAACCTTGTCTTCGGTCCATCGGCCATATTTTTTAAACTCTACTGTTGATTCGAATACCAAACAGCTCTTACTGCACACACCACAACAGACTTAACAGTAAAATATTGCGTAGAGTCAACCAATCAAAATGCTGCATGAACTCAACCAATCAGCATGTTCAGCACCCAAGTCCCACCCCCAAAAGTTCCTGAACTTTGAAAAAGTACTACCTTGCTACCTTCATTTAGACCCTGGTCCCTGCAGTCGAAACACACAGAGTACCACCCCAAAGTCCCTAGTTCCTGGGGAAAGTTTCTGCGGTGTAAACACGCCTATGGACACTCATTTGTCATCGACTTGTGTATCACACCAATGAGCCAAAACATTACGACCACTTGCCTATTATGCTGTTGGTCCTCTGCGTGCTGCCAAAATGGCCCGTGACATGGACACCCTGAAGGTGTCCTGTGATTGGACATTAGCAGCAGATCCTTCAAGTCCTGTAGGTTGCGAGGTGGAGCCGCTGTGGATTGAACTTGTTGGTCCAGCACATCTCACAGATGCTCAATTGGACTGAGATCTAGGGGATTTGAAGGCCAGGGCAACACCTTGAAATCTTCATCATGTTCCTCAAACCCTTCCTGAACAATGTGTGCAGTGTGGCAGGGTGCATTATCCTGCTGAAAGAGACCATTTCCACCAGGGAACACCATAGTCATGAAAGGGTGTCTGAAACAATGTTTAGGTAGGTGGCACATGTCAAACTTACATTCATATGAATGGCCGGTCTCAGGGTTTCCCAGCAGAACGTTGCCCAGAGCATCACACTCGTCCCACGGTTCATCTTGCTGCCATCACTTCCCTAAGTAAACAGCGCACACATGCACAGCTGTCCATGGGACTCATCAGACCAGGAGACCTTCTTCCACTGGTCCAAGGTCCAGTTCTGATGCTCAAGTGCCCATTATTGGAGCTTTCGCCAGAAGCCAGGCACTCTGACTGGTCTGTGGCTACACAGCCCCATATGGAGCAGAAGGCGATGCACTGTGTGTTGTGACACGCTCCTCCCATAACTATCCTTAAAAAAAAATTGTGTGACTTGTGCCACAGTAGATCTTCTGTTGGCCCGGACCAGACTGGATAGCCTTCGTTGCCCTCATGAATCAGTGAGCCTTGGACACCCTACACCCTGTTGCCGGTCTGTTGTTTGTCCCTCTCGGGCCTCTGGTAAATTTGCAAAACTGCTGACTGGGATCAACCAGAATTCCTTTCTGTCCTTCTATCCGTGCAGACGTGTTTTTCTCTCTGTTCCCTGCTGGCTCTCGCGCTGTTTTGTTTTGTCTAGTGTTTCGTCTCTTCTCTTTCTCTCTGACTGCTGCTTTGCTGGACTCTTGAAAATACTGAAATGGAATTGATTAACTGGTCAATCAGCGCAATCGACAAGATTTTCTCACTAAGGAAGGGTGCCCCGGGAGAACCCACCTGCCCGGACGGGACCTTTGCAAGTCCTGTGCCTGGAGGCTCTGTCCGTGGAGGATGCGGAAGATTTATACATGATTGGATTATTGATGGCGGGGTTCCTATTCTTTGGCTTTGGGATTGCCCTGACCTATCGGAAGATTGGTAAGACAGCTGCAAGCAAATTCACCCAGCCGCTGTCTGTGGAAATTAAAGAATGCTTCGGGGTTGTGTGTGACCGTCTGAAGGAATTAGATCAGAAAGTGATAGGAATTGAGGAACTGAACCGTAAATAACGCAGTCCGGACTGCGGATACGCAGGGTAGAGTGGGCTCTATCGGGGTCAGATCGGTGAACTTTACGGACTGTAACCGGTCTGGCCATGAGGCTGGACGTAATGTCTAGGGAAACTGCACAGACCGGACGCGAATGCTGAGGACCAGATCTGATTGATTGATTATGATCCGGACAAATTACCGAAGATCATCAAATGGATTAAAAATAATAAATTGTATTTGCCTGACCTAATCAACTAGCCCAACGAACCTCACTTGGTCCCTATCTCTCGGTTGGGATTTCAGCCTGACAGCTTTGTCTGCTATCTTTCCCTGTGCACTGCCTTATCTCCCTTCAAGGACAAACCATAGAACTGAACTCAAAACATCTGAAGTTATGGCTAACATTCTCACACAACACAATCTCAGACTCACTCGCACCATACACAACCTACCCGATCCACCCCCTCCAACCGTCTGCCTGTTTATCTATCTCTCTCTCCCACTCCATACAAAAATCCCATCACGTGACCACGTGTACTGTGTCATGTTTATGTTTATGTTTATGTTTATGTTTATGTTTTGTTGTGTTTGCTATGTAATGCTTGCTAAATTGCATTCTTGTATTTCTGGAGAGCGTAGGGCGGCGCCTGAATAATCGGCTGCGGCCCGGAGGCTTGCTCCAAACTTAATTTCGTTATACTGTACTTGTACATGTGTAATGACGAATAAACTTCAACTTCAACTTCAACTTCAACCCACAAGCCTTGCCGTTTCATAGATACTCTGACCCAGTCGACTTGCAATAACAATTTGCCACTTGTCAAAGTTGCTCAGATCTTTATTCCTGCCCATTTCTCCTGCATCCAACACATTGATTAAGAGAACTGATTGGTTGCTTATATCTAATCTGCCCAGACCTTAATATGTGGCCTTGATAGGACATGATCAACAATATTTGCTTCACCTGTGACTGGTCATAATGTTTTAGCTCAGGATGGATGGATAGTTTTTGCATCTTAAAATAGTCAGTTCATTATAATTGATAAATTCAGCACAAACGTCTATATTTGTTGAGCAACAGTGGACATGTTAAATCAAATGAGCTTGTCCGATGTTGCAAGTATTGTAAAACTCTTCAAAGATTCACTGTTCAGAAGTAAATGAAGACTGGCACTAGCAACATCAAGGTCATGTTTCCCAAGAAACAAACATAAAAGTGAGCCCACATAATAGTATTTTCATAAGTAAAATCCATTTATTTACTGAGCTAGAGATTTCAGATGCAACCAGTCACTGAACAAGGACCTCAGTTTTTTCACACTCTTTTTCCAAATTCAGCAGAGCTTGTTAGTGAGAATTTAATATCTAATAGAGTGGAGAGGTTTGTTTTGATGTTTGCACGGGTGACTAATTTGCCCACTTCTCATTAATAGCCCAAGAGCAAAGGAGTCCATGGACATAATGTGAGCTTTGAACGCAGTTTATGTGGTATCAGCATCACAACTTAAAACATGCAGACACAATTTGTCAGATATGATACTGAATCAGCATGTCTTGAAAGCTATGTTGTCGATGTCAGTGGGACTGTCTAATGGCTCGTAATATATTCAGTGTGACTGTTGTGTCCTACTGGAGAGCTGTTGCGAGACCAAATGTGTTCCCTTCAAAAACAGTGTGATGTCTACCATTAAAATCAGATTCATCAGAACATTGCCTGAAAAATGTACCACATTAGCGCTCACTGCCCACTCCAACTGCTTAGGAACAGGATGCTATCAGCACAGCACAATGTCTCTCCCACATACATTATGGCTCTTTCACCTATGCAATTCTATCCATCGACTCAAATAGAATGTCGGACAAGCAACATATGCTAAAATGGATATGGGTACTTTCCATTTAAAATTGGTTCCATTTAAAACCAATCCCACATATTGTATGCTCCGGGCTATGCTTGAAGCAGACATGACTTGGTGCACATAGAATAACTAGAGAATAAGTATGTATATATATATACATAATAACTATATAGCCATATTAAAAAAGAGTAATAAAAATGACAAAACCACACAACAAAATGACTAAAACTTTAACTAAAAATAAAATAAAGACACACAGTGTCTAAAATAAAGACAATAAATAAAATATAATAAAATAAATATGATAAAATCTCTTTTAAACATTAATAAACAATAAACTAGTATATTAATTATATTAAAATGACACTGATGTATATATATATATATATATATATATATATATATATATATATATATATATATATATATATATATAGCATAAATCTTGCATAAAAAGTAATTTTTATATTTTTATATTTTGTATTAATTATTATAATTATTATAAATATTATATATTTTTAATAATATATTGCAAATATTTATTGCAGTTTCCATATATTCCATGTTTCTTTTTTTTTTCAGAGAACATATTGAAATAAATTTATTTTTCTTAACCCACTGGCAACTTTTTTAAATAGTTTTTATTATAAATCTAGCAACAATTTTTAGAAGTTTAATAATAAAAAAAAATCTATTAAATATCACAAAGAAAATAGTCATGAAAATACTCTTATTTCAAGATATTTGCATCTCAATCAAATTGATGTTTTAAGATCATTTTACTAGAAAGCAAGACAAAAATACTAATTAAGTTTTCTGTTTGCTGTGTACATGATGACTTTGTGATGACGTGAGCTCTCGCTCACACAAACACACGCACACACACACACACACACACACACACACGTCTGGTTCACTATTTTTCTGGGGACTCTCCATAGACATAATGGTTTTTATACTGTACAAACTGTATATTCTCTCCCCTTACACTAACCCTACCCCTAAACCTAAAACTTTCTGCATTTTTACATTTTCAAATGTATGATTTATAAGCTTGTTTCCTCATGGGAACCTCAATTTAGGTCCCCGCAATGACACAAGTCCCCATGAGTCTGTGTGCATTCAGGTGTAAGTCCCCACCGGGATAGAAAAACATGTACACACACACACAGAAATCCCATGTACAGTACAGAAGGAGCGAACAACAAAAGGCTCTTTCTATTCCCCCCGAATAAGAGCAATCACACTTGAGAGGGGGCAGCTGCTGTATCTCCTTTTGTGCGGGTATTTTAGACAGCTCTTCAGTGGGCACAACACAAAAGGAGTCAAATGTATTTTCTGACCACAGAGGTGAGACCGGCCTGCCATCAGCGGCCATCTTCCTCACAATGTCTACGAGAGCGCAATCATCCAGCGAGCAGCCCACTGATGGATGAACTGAAACCCAACCTCCCTCCAGCCCTCATTCACTGCACGCTGCTACGAGACAAAATAGAGCACAGCTCAATTATAAACAGATTGACAGTCACATTATGCCATAACAACAACCCAGTCACTCAGGGCAGGGATGAACTGAAGAGCAGCTCAACCCCACATCACCGAGATGTCGATGACAGATTGATGCTCGCTAGATCGGGGAGAGTGTATGGACAAGGCCGATTGAAAGGGGTGAGATGTGCTATCAGCTGAGAGGAAATGGGAACCTGACGGGATCTGACCTTTACCGACCCCAGTCGGTCTTCACAACGCTGTGTTAGGCTGCCAAGCTCATGCAAATGTTGACGAATTACGCCGCTCACGTCTCTCCTGGTGAAATCATAAAAAGCGTCAGATTCTGTTTGAAGACATTTACCATCAAATGCTCAAAGGTCAACCAATGTCTTATATTATCATGTTTTCACAGCCCACACATTAAACTTTTTAAATTAAAAATCTAAATTAACATTAGCATATATTGTGATTTCACTGGATTGTGATAAGTGGGTGTACCAGAATCGACCCAGATCTTTATGAAAAACTGGCTAACATTATCCAATGGCATTCTCTGACATCAGCAGAAAAGTCCGGAGGCGGAGCAGAATTATTTTTGGTTTGATGAATCATTCATAATAACACCAAAAATATAAAACAGTAACAATAATAATAATTAAATGAATGAATGAATAAATAAATAAATAAATAAATAAATAAATAAATAAATGGGAGACCCATCTACCAAAACGCCAAACAAATGTTTTCTATTTGAATTATAAGGTCCATCCGTTAGCCCCAAAACGGAATCCAACGGCTTGATTGAATAAATGATGCGTGTAAGCCTTTTCAGCATTTCTGTCAAATTCACTTAATTTATTGATATCTAATTTTAAATCTGACTCCATCAATAATTTGATCTGACTCCAATGTTATGTGACATCGTTAATTTTGTTAAGTTTGTAATTTAACAGCTGATCATAAGATTCGTTGTGATTTAATTTGGATCGTTAATTTTTCTTCGCATCTCTTATTTTCAAATATTCGTTCATCAAGGGACCCGGCATCACACAGAAACCGTCGCGTCACGATTCGCATATAGTCTTCTGATATTAGTCAGAAGATTACAGAGTGAATATTTTACCGTGTCAGACCATCCATGCTTGTACATGACACGCGTAATTTTTCGGAATAGACACGAAAGCTGCAGCTTGCTAATACAGTGATGGTCAGAAGTCAGATTATCCCAAAATGGTGTATCCCATGCTCCATCCATTGAGTCCTCGGTTTGATCTATCCTGACAGAGATTTGCGGAAATAAAGGACTCAGTCTATACTAGAACAATGATGTCAGAATAATACAAGATAAATCAAAGAGTAACATTTATTGTGGCCAGACAGAACTTAAATAAAAAAATAATTAAACAAGAATCCATGGTACACAACTGATCAGCATAAAAATATAAAACACAATTACAAAGTAATATGAAAATATTTTCAAAGAGTCATCATATCTGGCACAGTACACACAGTGTGTGTGTGTGAGTGTCTCTAGGACACTGACACAGCACCGCATGGGGGTTTCTGGCTGCAGAATTTTTCCCAAATGGCAGCTCTGTTACCCTTTCTTAAATACCCAGACCAGAACAAAAGGGTTGTAAATATTTGCAACACAAACACCTGGTTTCGGGGAGAGGTTTAGATATCTTGCAGAGACTACTCAAAAGGAGAACAGAATTCTAATGTTTCAATCTTTCTCATCCTACCAGTGACTGCAGTGAAGTTGCGACCATTTTACAAATCGCACTGAGACCTTTAAAAAGATATCAAACATGAAAGGGGAAAACAATAGATTCACAAGATCTGTGGTATATTCGCATTCTGTGACTTGAATCAGGGGGAAGGGAGTCGGGCGAGGGAGAGGAGAAGAAGGTTTGGGCAAGGCGATGTCCCACAGTCTTTCTGTGAGATCTTCTCTCCAGATTAGTGAGTTTTATTGTTTTAGTGCAGGGTGTTGGATCTTAGCTTTTGTCTTAGCAGTAAAACCGGTCCTTACAGAATTAAGTTCATTTTTCTTAACTCGTTGCCAGATATTTTTTCCCTTTTTTTTTACTCTTTCCCTGTCAGCGTATCACCACCAGCATTTCTGATCATTTTCAAAAAATGTCATGGCCCCCAGAATATTTTGCTGTATGAATATCTGAACATGCAATATATCAAAATAAATTAAACTAAAAAAACCCTGTTTTATTCTAGCTTCATGCATTCTTCATATCAACATTTCATTCAGTAACATTAGGAAGTAATGTTACTGAATGAACAAGGTTTTGATTTATATGCTGTTTAATGTTGATGATCGTGTTATTTTATATATGCATATGATTGCGTATGACATCGCTTGTTTCTGTATCTTCTTCGCATGTGCTTTGATCAGGAGATTCAGTAACTCTTTCAGAAGATGTGTCATAGCGCCCCCTACCATATAACAGTGAAAACACGGAAAGCCAGAAAATTCCATCAATGACAGGGAAAGAGTTAAGCATAAACTTACTTGATTTTGATACCTTTTGCAGAAAACAAGACTCAATATCTTATGTGACTTTGCATTCTAAGTAAGTGTATTCTGATTTAAAAATACTTAAGTTTCTGTACTTATACTGGAAAACAAGTCAAAAATACTGAGCAAGAAAATCAGGGACTTTATCAAACATCAATAATGTCTTGAAAAATCAACTCAGTAAATAAAGTCTATCCTTGCATTTTAAGTGTTGTACATTTTTCTTACAGTATATAAATCTTAGCTCTTTCCCCACCATGAGTAAATTTCTGTTCTGTCTGTTTCCATTGACAGATTTTTCCAGCTTTACCAGGAAACAAGCAATCTCATATGTATTCATGTAAAATAACACAATCATCAACATTAAACAGCATATATCTCAAAGCTGCCTAATGTTACGGAATGAAATGTTGACCCAGAATGAGATATAGGACTGTGAAGCATTAGGGCTTTTGATGAACTCCATCTACTCCATCTGTGTTTTGATCATCCAGATGTAGTCTTTGACAAAAACGTGATTTTCTCAGCTTTTTGCTTAAAATCTAGCTTTTTTTTTTTTAATGAAATTTACCCACATGAAAGTGTTGATAAAAAAAGTATGCATGAAGCTAGAATAAAACAGGTTTTTTGCTTAAAAGCAGAGGCTCAGTTCTTTCTTTTGACATATTGCATGCTGAGATCCATACAACAAAATATTCTGGGGGCCATTGAAATTTAGTGAAAATGATAAATGCTGGCGGTAGCTGGCAACTTTTTTTTAAAAAAATGCTGGCGGGGAAAGAGTTAAAAGTAGATAATTATTTGGAGAAAGAAACAGAGGAATCAGATCAGGACATGATATAAGCAAGATTCGAACCTGCATGTCCCATACGAGCACCATATGGCTCAAGAATGTACCACAGCTCAGGCTAGTTCATTTTGATGCTCTTTCACTTTCCACAATTCTTTCTGTGAGACCAGCAGAGGACGGGTCACTATGGTTGAGGAGGCTCATTTATGTGCCAAAGACTAACATTGAGGAATTAACTGTGTGTCTCTATTTCCCCTGGCCTTCTGCTAAAAGCCCATTAATAAAGAACATGACAGAGTAAGGAGGCTGATGCCTCCAGCCACCAGCAGGACCTAGTTTGACCTAATACACTATCCAAGAGATGCAGTCTACAGCTCCCCACAATTCAACTGTAGCACACAAGAAAAACAAAAGAGGAAATAAAGATGATAAGGAAACCAGAATTGCCCTTTTTTTCATTCTTTGTCATTGCCAGAGTTGTTATGCAAACCCGCTCAGTATATTTTCCAGATGATATACTTTCAATAAGATCATTTTCAGTGGGAAGTGAGGTAGAAATTTCATTGCGAAAATGAGGCGATCATTTTATCTACAACCTAGCTAGAGAAACACAACACATTACAAATTAGGTGATTAATTTGCTGTCATATTGAGGGAAACTTGTGAAAAGTGAAAAGCTGGGGGCACTGCCATCACGTTTCTGTAAAGCATTACAAGGTTCAGATCAATATTTCCCTGTCTCCCACACAGCGTCACGTACTCTGTTTCCTGCAGGATTTTCTCATTGAAGTAAATGCGGCCTATTAATACCCATCCCCAAAACATCGTCATTATACAACAGCACCAATGTTGCATGTACAGTTATTGGTCATCAAGATAAAGTGCCACAAGATGTTATGTGTCTACATTAGAGTTTGGTTTGTGAACCGCAGACACATAGCAGATAAAAACGTGCTCTGGGCTCCTTTGATCAATATCCTGCATCTCTGGCGGTGATGAAACAGGGAAGCGAGTAAAATTACTCTGACATATGAAAGGCCACTACATCTTGTTCATTTCCTGTCCTTTGGCAATGAAGTGGCCATAGAGGTAGTGTAAATACACAGCCTCATTACACAAAAAGTCTCACATTTTCTGAAATTATCACCCATCTCTTTTTTTCACTCTCAGTGTGAAAAGTATTTTTCAGAAAGGTTTCTTGGTTGTTTATTCCAGTGTGTTTTCTATTCGACAAAATTTTAGAGGGATAGTTCATCCATAAATGAAACTTCTGTCAGTATTTACTCACCCTCATGTTGTTCCAAACCATATGTTGTTAGTTCTTCCATGGATTAAAAAAAGTACACATTTTTGAAGACATGTTATAAAACTCTTGCCATACAGTGACAGATCATAGCAACCACACACTGTCAAGCTCCAAAAGATAGATATATATATAGATAGACAGACAGACAGACAGACAGACAGACAGGCAGGCAGGCAGGCAGGCAGGCAGACAGACAGACAGACAGACAGACAGACAGACAGACAGACAGACAGACAGACAGACAGAGATAGATAGATAGATAGATAGATAGATAGATAGATAGATAGATAGATAGATAGATAGATAGATAGATAGATAGATAGATAGATAGATAGATAGATAGATAGATAGATAGATAGATAGATAGATAGATAGATAGATAGATAGATTCACCAAATGTCATATTACTTCATACTACTTCAAAATAATATGCACTGCATATACACCGATCAGGCATAACATTATGTTAGTGAATAACACTGATTATCTCTTCATCACGGCACCTGTTAGTGGGTGGGATATATTAGGCAGCAAGTGAACATTTTGTCCTCAAAGTTGATGTGTTAGAAGCAGGAAAAATGGGCAAGTGTAAGGATTTGAGCGAGTTTGACAAGGGCCAAATTGTGATGGCTGGGTCAGAGCATCTCCAAAACTGCAGCTCTTGTGGGGTGTTCCCGGTCTGCAGTGGTCAGTGTCTATCAAAAGTGCTCCAAGGAAAGAACAGTGGTGAACCAGAGACAGGGTCATGGGCGGCCAAGGCTCATTGATGCACGTGGGGAGTGAAGGCTGGCCCGTGTGGTCCGATCAAACAGACAAGCTACTGCTCAAATTGCTCAAGAAGTTAATGCTGGTTCTGATAGAAAGGTGTCAGAATACACAGTGCATCACAGTTTGTTGCATATGAGGCTGCACCAGTCAGGGTGTCCACACTGACCCCTGTCCACCGCCGAAAGCGGCAACAATGGGCACGTGAGCATCAGAACTGGACCACGGAGCAATGGAAGAAGGTGGCCTGGTCTGATGAATCACGTTTTCTTTTACATCACATGGGTGGCCGGGTATGTGTGTGTCGCTTACCTAGGGAACACATGGCACCAGGATGCACTATGGGAAGAAAGCAAACTGGCGGAGGCAGCGTGATGCTTTGGGCAATGTTCTGCTGGGAAACCTTGGGTCCTGCCATCCATGTGGATGTTACTTTGACACGTACCACCTACCTAAGCATTGTTGCAGACCATTTGGCCTCCAAATTTCCCAGATCTCAATCCAATCGAGCACATCTTCAGGGGTCTAGTGGAGTCCATGCCTTGATGGGTCAGGGCTGTTTTGGCAGCAAAAGGGGGGCCAACACAATATTAGGTCATAATGTTATGCCTGATCGGTGTAGTTTTGTGCAAATAAATATCTTTTTTTTTTTTTTTTAACAAAAAAGTATTAATCTCTGATTTGCTGTCAAATTAACAGATAGTACATTTTCCTGATTATATTTTACAAGTTTGCTTTATTACAATGACAACGTAAATAAAGTATTAAATAATTAAAGTATTATAATTATTTAAAATATAAAGTATTTAATAATTTTGTTGTTTTTATATCATAAATTATAATTCTCACACCATATGAATGGTTTGAACATGAATCATGCTTTTATGTTTTATGAATGGGGTCCCTCACAAGGGGATCATCGTATTTGTGGGTCCTCTGCATCAAACGGTTCAAACAGAGCTAATATAATGCGTGCACATACCGATCCTTAATATTCCATGATGCCAAGGGTGTGTGTCCTAGATCATAAGCATGTCCTTTGATCAGTGTTCTGAGGATGCTGGAAAACTCTGGGAAACTACATTGAGGGCACTGCTTTATGACCCATTTTATCACAGATATATTTGGGAGCAACAGGAGTTGAACAATGAACGGTATATAAGTGTGTATCTGTGTTGAAGAGACCCAGTTTGATTCGGCGGGGGCCGTCGATTTCATGACTGGATTCTACTATACCGCATGGAGTGCAACAAAGAGCTAGACGCAGCAGTCGGCAAAGCTCGCTATTAAAAGCAATAAAACAGAGGTGAAGAGGGGTGAATACAATTAAAAAATTCAGCTTTTGGTTAATATGTCACTTTTCGGGCTTCTGAACACCCATCAACATTTTTGAAAGCAACTAAAAAGCTTCGTGCTGCTCTAATACGAGCAAAGGTTATCCCAGAAATGGATACGCTAGGGCTGCGATAATGTGCTATATATGAATTTTGCAAACTATCTGAGTGACTGACATGTCATTTAACACAGGCAATCTGGGTACAGGTGTCTATTCAACCATCTCATTTTTAGAAAGTGCCACTCTGAATAATTTACATCTAACATTTTCATTCGACCCACTTAAGTTACAGAACTGCATTGAGGTGGAGAAGCAATGAGATGAGAGTTACTGGCCGTAAAAACTCCCTCCAGAGATGGAAAATATCACAGGTGGCGGAGACGGTAGGGGATGTCCAAATCTCCATTTCCAGAGTGAAGCCCGTCGGCTGTGGGAGAATAAAGGGGATGAACGCAATATGGTGTGTTTTTCCCTTGGCCTAACAGTTTGACCTCCTTGTATGAGTCAAGTACCAGGAGAGCTTGAAAATAATTAAGGATCAAACCTAACTTATAAACCTAACTGGCTTTATGCAGACTTATGAGACTGCTTCACATCACATTATATCTCAAATAAAGATGCAAAACAAATCAAATGGAAAAAATAATCAAGTACTACTTTTTATAATTGTGATTCTTCTGAGATAGCAAAATAAAATAAAAATCCAGGTAGGTTATAGGTTGCATTTGGCCAAAATTTGGTGAATAATTTGTACTAGTTAATATATATATATATATATACACTGAATAAAATCAAAATAAAAAGAAATATTACTATTGTAATATGAAATATTAATATGTAATAGTAAAAAATATTGTAATATTTCACTGTAAAATAAAAATAAGAAAAGTATTTAAGATTTAAAAAGTAATATAATAATAATTAAAATGTATTATATTAACTTAATATTTTTTTTACTTTACAACTTTAAAATGGCAATACTAATATGCATGGCTGTCACAATTTCTCCATTTTCAAATGTCCAACCATCAAACTTTTGAAAACAATTATTTCCAGCCTTCATCCTGACCCTCTTTCTGAAATGATCTGATTTTAAGAGGCGGCTCCTTTAAGGCTTGTCAGTTAACGGCCATTGTTTTGATTGGCTAACATCATTGCATAGTAAACGTGCACCCGCTATTGCACGTGAGTGTTTTGAAAACATCCATATAAAACTGTCATTTACAGACAAAGCATTATGAAATCATTTACTTACGGTTTGTGATGCAGCTGCTGTCAGATTCAATACATTTGGCTGCTTCATCTTTCAACAAATGTTTTTCGCAAGCATTCCATTACACTGTGCCCCGAAAACAATCTGCAGTCAAATGCTCTAAACACATATATAATCCTCAGGTGTGATTCAAGACGGCATTGCCCATATCGGATTGCCTTGTTGGCAGAGGCTTTTTACACTAACTCCGCCCACTGACGTCTGGTTGGGCCAGACAAAATTACAGAAGACATTTAATTGTCAATAGCAGTAATAGTGTAGGGGTAAGGCATGTGGCAGAAAGTTTTGAGGCAAATCGACCGGAGTTCGAATTTCTTCTAGTTCATAGTTCTTTTGCCAAACTTCCTCTACTCCCTCTTCCCATCACATATCAGATCGGAGAGGCATTCATTTTCAATAAAAAAGTGGTCTAAAAAAAAGTGGTAAAGTGTCTAACGTGTGTTTGATAAAGTGTTTATTGGTTAGGGTTAGGGGTAGGGAGGGCTTTATTGTCCCAATAAGGCTTAAGTTTTATTCTATCATCATGCATTCCTTTTTTATCAACACTTGAATGTGGTTAAGTTTCATAAAAAAAGCAACATTTTGAGCAAAAAGCTGATAAAATCATCAACACTCCTAATGCTTGCACAGTCCAGTAGCTCGTCCTGGGGTGATATTTCCTTCAGTAACATTAGGCAGTTTTGATTCATATGCTGTTTAATGTTGATCAACGCATTATTTTACATATTATGCATATGATTACATATGATATCACTTGTTTCTGCGTCTTCTTCACATGTGTAGTGATAATACAGAAAGGCGGAAAATTCTGGCAATGGTGGGGAAGCGTTTTCTCACAAATAACGTAAAATTCTGTTTTTGGAGGGGAGATATTAATTTAATATAATCATTTACAATGTTATAAGCATCTATTTGCACTTGCCTTAAAATAAATCATCAACTTGTTTTCTGACACTGAGATCCTGTTGTCGACAGAGTCAAGTTCGTGGAGTATGTCAGAAACTGAACAGGCATCTGTATAGACAGCATCAGTGATTATAATGGGTTTGTTTATAATAAGGAGAACATTTTAAGCTATGAACCCTGCAGGATGTTTTAATGGTACAAAGACCTCTTATATCAAAAGATAATGGCAAATTTGATTTCTCATGTCATGAAAGTCATTTAAAGTGACCCAAACTCAGAGCAGATGCAGAGATGGAGTTTGTACAGAATAGCATTTACTACATATGGAGTGGATAATAAGCTGTTCACATATAGGAACACAATGAAGCATGCAGCGCATATATTTTTTAATATATTTTCACATTGTCATATTATATATATTGGTTTTATTTCAATTGTTCATGCAGCCCTATACAAATGTCCATCTGTGTCGGTGTAGCAATAAAGCCGCATTGAAAAAGAGTTTGTATCGTTGTCGGTGTAGTGGTGCTGAACCGTGACTAATGTTGCTGCCCATGTAGGCCGGCACTCCGGCACCTCCTGCCTCATAGATCTCAGGCTCAGGGGCCTGGAATCTGTGTCGCCGCTCCATCTGCTGACCCTCCTCCTCCAAGAATGCATCCCACCCCCCCATACGGTCACCGAGCGGGACTCTCCTCCAGCTGGAGGTGAACTCAGAGGTCTCTCTTAATAAGTCCAGTGCCCAACCCACACCGCAGAACTGAATCTCCACGGCGGTGACGCAAAACCAACGGAGACTCCATTTATCCATCTGGCTGCCCGGCTGACATGACCAGCATGAATTTACAAGCTGGTTTATGTTGTTTATCGGCAGAAAATGTTAGGCAACTAGCACAGTCTTTCTGTTGAAGCTGGTTGAGATTGTTAATAAGACTGGTGGTGAAACCAGCATCTCAAACACAACATACGCTGGCTTTCAACATAGTGATAAGCAGCAATCAGATTTGTCAGCGTGTTATTAAAGCTGCACTGACAAACACTAAAAATGAATGCTGTCAATTTAACATGATTATTTAGAGTGAGTAATTATCAAGAAAATAATGCAAAAAAAAAAATTAATGTAATTAATCATCCCACTAGGCGGTATGCAAAATCCATATTAAGTATTTCTGTGGGGGGAAAAAGTGTTCAAATGTTTTGGAAAGAAGTCTTTTATGCTCACTAAGGCGCACAAAAAAAACATTAATACTATATATATATATAGTACACCAGGGTGACTAGGAGCATGACATTGTCCAGCCATGACTTCTTGTTCCACAGGAGTATAAATATGAGGAAACACAAAGGCCAAATTCTCTTAATCATTCATCACAATGAGTAAAACCAAAGAATATAGTTCTGATGTGCAGCAAAAGATTGTTGAAATTCACAAAATAGAAAGTGGCTGTAAGAAAACGGCTAAAGCATTGAAAATCCCCATTTCCACCATCAGGACAATAATTAAGAAGTTCCAATCAACTGAAGATGTTACGAATCTGCCTGGAAGAGGACGTGTGTCTATATCGTCCTAATGCACGGCGAGGAGGAGAGTTTGAGTGAAGAAAGACTCTCCAAGGATCACAGCTGGAGAATTGCAGAGATTAGTTGAGTCTTGGGGTCAGAAAGCCCAAAAAACATTATCAAACAGCCCCTACATCACCACATGTTGTTTGGGAGGATTTAAAAAGAAAAATCCTCCTTGCTCATCCAAAAACAAACTCCAGCATATTCAGTTGTCAGACAAGGCTGGGACGTCAAAAGGGACCTGGTTCTGTGGTCAGATGAAACTAAAAAATTTGCTTTTTGGCAGAAAACCCACCAGATGTGTTTGGTGCAAACAGGGATCAAAAGTACCCCATGCCCACGGTTAAATATACCTCTGGATCTTTAATGTTGTGGGCCTATTTTTTTTGCTGGAGGTCCTAGACATCTTGTTCAGATACATGGTATCATGGATTCTAGCAAATACCAACAGATAAAAAAAAATAAAAAAAATAAAAACCTGATGGCCTCTGCTAGAAATCTTATAATGGGCCGTGATTAGATCTTCCATCAGGACAATGATCCAAAACAAACATCAAAATCAACACAAGAATGTGTCACTGAGCACAAAAAGAGCTTCTGCCATGACCATCCCAGTCCCCTGACCTGAACCCTGTAGAAAATGAGTGGCTGAACTGAAAAGCTGAAAATCTGAAGGATCTGAATGGTTTCTAAACTCCTGTTCTCCAAACCCATCAGGCATTATAGAAGAAGACTCATCTTGGCAAAAAGTACTTAATAAAAGGGTGCCATTAATTGTGGTCAGTGTGTAATAGAGAAAAACATTTATTTCGTCATGAGATTTTCCCCCCATTTTCAATTCTTTTACTTCAATGAAAGGTTAGACTTTTTAATAAAAGATCAAAAGATCACACACACATGCACGCACATACACACACACACACCTATGTACACTCACCTAAAGGATTATTAGGAACACCATACTAATACTGTGTTTGACCCCCTTTCGCCTTCAGAACTGCCTTAATAACGCCTTAACGAAGCTCCCGTTCCACCACATCCCAAAGATGCTCTATTGGGTTGAGATTTGGTGACTGTGGGGGCCATTTTAGTACAGTGAACTCATTGTCATGTTCAAGAAACCAACTTGAAATGATTCGAGCTTTGTGACATGGTGCATTATCCTGCTGGAAGTAGCCATCAGAGAATGGGTACATGGTGGTCATAAAGGGATGGACATGGTCAGAAACAATGCTCAGGTAGGCCGTGGCATTTAAACGATGCCCAATTGGCACTAAGGGACCTAAAGTGTGCCAAGAAAACATCCCCCACACCATTACACCACCACCACCAGCCTGCACAGTGGTAACAAGGCATGATGGATCCATGTTCTCATTCTGTTTACGTCAAATTCTGACTCTACCATCTGAATGTCTCAACAGAAATCGAGACTCATCAGACCAGGAAACATTTTTCCAGTCTTCAACTGTACAAGTTTGGTGAGCTCGTGCAAATTGTAGCCTCTTTTTCCTATTTCCGATTCCTATTGAATGTTTGGAGTTCTCCTGAACTCCAAACTGAATTGTCTTGACCAGGACCACACCCCTAAATGCACTGAAGCAACTGCCATGTGATTGGTTGATTAGATAATTGCATTAATGAGAAATTGAACAGGTGTTCCTAATAATCCTTTAGGTGAGTGTATGTATGTGTATGTATGTTTAGCATTCAAAAGAACAGCATGTATATGAAATAAACAAACTATTCTGAATAAGAGTACTAATTTTAGGAAAAAAAATATTCCTCAAAAGTTTGAAACAGTAGTGTGTGTGTGTGTACACCGAAAAGTACTATACAAATACAATTATTAATAATAATTTTGATTAGTTATAATAGTTTGAAAACACTTTAACAGTTCAATGATTTATTTGTCTGCAACAATAATGTCTTTGAATTGTCTTCATTTGGGAGATTTATGCGATTAACTACAATTAATTAATCAGCATATCATGTAATAAATTTGATTAAAAATTTTAATTGATTGAAAGCTCTACCAAAAATATAACCGATAAGCAGAGCTTCTGTCTTCTGACCTTATTTTTCATATTCACTAACTGACAAAAATGATATTATAAAACAATGAAAATGGGTTGTTTGGCTGACTGACATGAAAGACAAAGTTCAAAGGGATAGCGTATTACAATGAATTGCATCATATGAGACACTAGAGATTCAGTTCCTGAGGAATATGACTCTCAGATATGAATAGAGGACCATAAAAACCTCCAAAACAGTCTTGATCATGGTTTGTTTAATCCAGTCTGACATGAGTTAGATGACAAACAATGAAAGAGAAAGGGAGAAGGAGAGCGACTATGGAATATTTATGCACAAACAAACAATATTCTCATTGCAATGTAAACATAAACAAAAGCTATTGTTCAAATGATAGCGACAAACGAAAAACAATCCGCTTAGGTCCGAGGGCGATTGTTTACCCATACATTTCAGTCCGAGGAGTCGATATAGCATACGTTTGAATAGATTTTCACGGCCTGACCATGACAGTCTAATTTGAGCTTTATTTCAAAATGAAAAACCACACGAACGCACCCTCTGATCACCACAGAGCCGCAACACCAGGCTAAACACAGGGCGTTTCCCTCTGGCAGGGACATAATAATACCCTTCTATTTTGGTACCAGCAGATGGGAGGTTATTATAAGTTACGCTCCAATTTTCCTCCCTTCATTTTCAAACTGACTGTAGAATTGAATTTGGTAGGGACGCTACATTTATTCGAGCTCAGGTGTCATTACAAGGTCTCTTAACTTTTAAAATGAGCCCAGTATTGAGCCAATCGCATGCTGTGAGGCCTGCGCCTGAAACATTACCTTACAGCAGAATATGCACAAGTACACTATTAGCTGTCTGGCCAAAATATCAGTGAATATATATTGAATATATATTCACATATTCAAATTTTCCATCATGAACTTTCTATTCATCAAGAAAAATAAATTATAACAACAATATTAATCAGCACAATGTTTTCAACATTGATTATAATAATAAATGTTTCTTGAGCAGCAAATCAGCATATTTCTGAAGGATCAAAGGATTCTGAATGATGCTGAAAATACAGCTTTACCATCAAAGGACATTTAAAATTACATTTTAAAATATATTCAAATAGAACACAGTTATTTTAAATTGTAATAATATTTTACAATATTTTACAAATAAATACAGCATTGTTGAGCATGAGACAAAACATTAAAACACAAACTGTGTAAATTTCCATTTAAATATATAATCACAAAATGTACTTCGGGATTGACACATTTTCAATATTTGGTTAAATGCAAAAAATATTTTGGACAATAAAAATATATTGTAAATATATTGTGCATATATTTAAAATATATTCAAAATGACCAAAATACATGAGGAAAATTCATTCAAATATACATTTATGTTATAATAGTTTTAAAACTAGCAACATCTGGCCATTTTTGAAAAACACTTATAAATATATGAAAAATATATGATCTTTACATTCAACATTTGCTATTTATTAGCAGATCACTTTTTGGGGTGGAGAACTGAAAAAGCTTGATGCACCTTCGGATTTAAAGAAATATTGGTGTTTTCCACAGATAATGAGACAGAAAGAATCACTTTAATAAAACATATTTGATTGGCTGAGGGATGCATGATGGCCATTTCTGTGACATCGAAAGAAAGAAAGAAAAGAAAGAAAGAAAGAAAGAAAGAAAGAAAGAAAGAAAGAAAGAAAGAAAGAAAGAAAGAAAGAAAGAAAGAAAGAAAGAAAGAAAGAAAGAAAGAAAGAAAGAAAGAAAGAAATCCAGCCTTTGTTGCCTTTTCTTAATTACCTCTTTTCTGTCCAGTAGCGCTTACAGGAATTTTTAATGGGGTTGCCAGAGGGGACCATACACGGAGAAAAAGTGGTAACCTGCATTCATTTCAATATCTATTTCTTCTTTATCTAAAACTATATATATATATATATATATATATATATATATATATATATATATATATATATATATATATATATAAATTAAGCTATACTTTAATTTATTTTATATAATTTGTCAGGTTGATATGCAGATTAAATTACATTTTTGAATTATATTCATGAAACTAGTTAGTTTAAATGTTCTTGTACATAAAGCACATTTTTTAGCAAATGAACTGTAAAACAAGTAAATGAACTGTAAATATTTACATACACACACCATATTGCCAAAAGTTTTGGGACGCCTGCCTTTACATGCACATGAACTTTAATGACATCCCATTCTTAATCCGTAGGGTTTAATATGGAGTTGGCCCACCATTTACAGCTATAACAGCTTCAACTCTTCTGGGAAGGCTTTCCACAAGGTTTAGGAGTGTGTTTATGGGAATTTTTGACCATTCTTCAAGAAGCGCATCTGTGAGGTCAGGCACTGATGTTGGACGAGAAGGCCTGGCCCGCAGTCTCCGCTCTAATTCATCCCAAGGCGTTCTATCGGGTTGAGGTCAGGACTCGCTCATCCATGTCTTTATGGACCTTGCTTTGTGCACTGGTGGGCAGTCATGTTAGAACAGGAAGGGGCCATCCCCAAACTGTTCCCACGAAGTTGGGAGCTTGAAATTGTCCAAAATGTCTTGGTATGCTGATGCATTAAGAGTTCCTTTCACTGGAACTAAGGAGCCAAGACTAACCTCTGAAAAGCAACCCCCCACCATAATACCGCCTCCACCAAACTGCAGCTGTTCGGCCATGGAAACCCATTCCATGAAGCTCTCTACACACTGTTCCTGAGCTAATCTGAAGGCCACACGAAGTTTGGAGGTCTGTAGCTGCTGACTCTGCAGAAAGTTAGCGACTTCTGCACACTGTGGTGACCCCTCTCTGTGATTTTACGTGGCCTACCACTTCGTGGCTGAGTTGCTGTTGTTCCCAATTGCTTCCACTTTAAATATATATATATATTTTTCTAGTTAATTAACGAGTTATAGCCATTGAATAGCTTTCCTGATGTAAATGTAATGTTAACTGTTTACCAGCTGTTTTATTTTATTCCTGCATTTGAAACACAGCTTGAGCGTTTACGTGAGTCATTTGTACTGTAATTTGTACAGTAAAAGTAGCAAAGTGCAAAGCTTATTGTGTATATTGAATATTACAGTGAGTTAAACACTTTGGGATGACCTGGTTGAGACTAAAGCTACAAAATGCATCTCTTTAGAAGGAAAAACATGATGAACTATATACAGGCTTACTTGTGCGTTTTGTCATTTTCAAGTTCAAAGCGACACAAACCCAGCAGTATGATTAAAGTGGTGCGCTAAAACACGCATGCACAAGTAATGGTGTTAACGGCTACTTCATCATTGCAACTTTAGCACCGCCCACTGGTGTGTTAGTGAAATGACGATGACAGAAGAGCAATACAGGATGGACTACAAATAACATTACCTTTCAAAGTATCCTAATGCTAGGAATGTGGTTACTTATTTTCAACAATGTGAATGTCTCAGTTGAGCATTATTTATTTGTGTTCAATACATTTCACTGTGGATTCTTTGGTAAATCAGACACAATTTCAGCGCAGGCTTTGCAAACAGACTTTTATGATATGGACTTGACAGTAATGCGACAACATGTAAGTAACCGTGTTAATTCTAATGCCTGATCTGTGATATAATATAATATAAATAACCTGAAATAATCTGTTATTTAAACTGTGATTAAATTATATATAGAAAGCGATTAAAGAACACTCCCTTTGCAATCACTGGAGCTGTCAATCAAACAGCAAGAGTTTATCAGTGCCCGAGTTCTGGACTCGCACCAAAACTCTCGTTATAATCAATGAATCTCTTATTTACATTGTGTTTGCACTGTTAGTTATGATGAACGCAATCGTTAGTGTGCAGAAATCGAGTTGCAATAACGAGATCGCTGCATTCATGCGCTCAACATGTCTGTGATCGGCTACATTGCTCATCACTGCAACCTTTCATGCCACGATCTGAATATAATGCCATATATCTGAATATAATGCCATAGATCTGAATATAATGCCATAGATCTAAATATAATGCATAGATCTAAATATAATGCCATAGATCTAAATATAATGCCATAGATCTGAATATAATGCCATAGATCTAAATATGCCATAGATCTGAATATAATGCCATATATCTAAATATAATACCATAGATCTAAATATAATGCTATAATTAACACTTTTCATGATTAGTTAACCTTGAGAGCTGTAATAGTAAAATCGTGCTAAAAGCTTTTGAAAGAGTTCCACATGTAATACTAGCTATTTCATATGCAAAGACGTCAGCCAATCACAGCAGGGCGTTTACACTGAAGTCTCACAGCAGACACGCCCTTTCAAACAGAGCGTTCAGATCAGAGGCTAAAATCAGGGTAGGAAAAATGCCTTTTATTTCTAAAATGTTACCATTTTTGATGTAAAAATCATACTGACATTATAAGTGCACCACAGGAAACATTATTAAACAATGCAGTTAATAACCACTTTTAAAATATTATTCTATGTTAAGCACGCATGTACAATCAACATGGGCTTGGCGAATGAGGGGGCCAGTGGGGTGGCCAGAGTTTTTTTAGGGGTGGCCGCAGGAAACGCCACTGTTTCCGTCTAACATGAATAAACTAATTAAGCTATGCTGCCATCTTAACTAAACAGCCTAAAACTAGAAGAGCCCCCCTGGAGTTCAATGCTAGTAAACAGATGTGATCCAGCCTGTTATTAGTCCTCCCAGTAGCAGAGGTGTGAGCCTCGGCGGTCTGTGCTTGCGGTGGCGACCCGCTCTGTAACCGGATAGGAGGCAGTCTCTGCAAGACCAAAGCAGATTGCTACAGCAGACCACAAATGCTGACAGATGGCTCCTCAACCTTTTCACTGGCAGCCTTTGTGGTAACAAGGGAACTCAGCGAGAAAACCACCCATTTGGAAGTATTTTTGGAGTTGTTGTTCCTGTTTCTAAGGGTGAAATATTTTCAGCATCAGCTTTAAAAAGAGGACGCTGCGCACGGAACGGTTTGGGAACTTTATGGTGGGTGCGCATGCAGAGGAATTGCACATTTGTTAAACACAAAACTGTACGTATCTATTAGAGATCATCATATCTAATGTGACTCGACACTTCTTAATTAAAATCGCACAGTCACAGCACTAAACACCACAGGAACCAGTGGCTTTCATCCATAACTTTCACTTTAATTGTTTCCGCATTTTTTTCCACAACTAAATTTGGTTTTGTTTTGGTCTTAGTCTGAATACACTGCCTAATAAACTAATGAATTATTATATTTTATGTTCTATTTCATTTTTAGTATACTAAATCCTGTGTCTTAATAAAAAATATCTATTTCTATAAAAGATTTGCAATTACAGTAATGTCAAAATAGACATTTTATTTAAAGGTTATGGCAGTGTGAGGTGGGGTGGGGTGGGCACCTGCTTTTGATAACTGTCCCGAAAAATGACATATAGTAAAACATTTTAAACGCGGCTGTAGAAGGTTTTCATTTTTAGGTAGTTGATATGAGAATGGCATCAATCAATATGGAAATTTTTTTTTTTTTTTACCACAGTAATAATAGACAGTAATCACAGCAGTTTATTCATCAAGGATAGGTTAAATTGATCAAAAGTGACAGTAAAGAATTTATAAAGTAAAATATATATATCAGCATATTAGAATGATTTGTGAAGGATCATGTGACACTGGAGTGATGATGCTTGAAAATTCAGCTTTGCCATCACAGGAATGAATTACATTTTAAAATATATTCAAATAGAAAACAGTCATTTTAAATTAAAATAATATTTCACAATATTACTGCTTTTTGCTGTACTTTTGATCAAATATATGCAGCCTTGGTGATCACAAAAGACTTTTCTTAAATTTTAAAATATTATCAACCCAACATTTTTTGACCGACAGGTGTAATTTAAATAGTTTCATTTACTATTAAATGATAAAAATTCAATATTTTAATGCATGTACATTAAATATTTTGATTAGAGCACCATATAATCTATAAATATACATATAATCCCACCAATTGTGTTGCAAAAAAAAAAAAAATATATATATATATATATATATATATATATATATATATATATATATATATATATATATATATATATATAAACTGCAACTTGCACTTGTTTCAGTGGTTCCTATGCATTTCTCCTCCACTCCATCTTCTGACTTTCTTTCCATACTAAGATCCTGAGGGGACAATTTGTTCAGAGTTTCAAGCTCAAGCATTGTCTATTGTGGACAGAAAGCCAAATATGTGGGAGTTTCTTCAACTTCGGGCACTTTTTAATGTCCCAGGGGTTGCTTTTTATTAAAACTACCAGATTTCAGCGGTTTTCGTTTTGTTATTGTCTTGGAAGGTCTGGGAAACTTTTTTTTTTGTTTTGTTTTTTTGCCATGTCTACTTCAAGATTTTCAGTCTTAAATGAATTGTCTAAACAAATAGTGAAATAAACATAAACCATTGTATTTTTCAAAATGTGTACTTGTTTACCAAGGAAAAGTAATGCCAGTCAACAGCTTGAGAGAAAAAAAAATAAAAAAATTTTTTTATAGTGTCTCATATTTTATTGTCAACCATTTGCAATTTTGAGATATACTGTATGTATCAGCAATTATGTGTAGTCAGAACACATAAAATGAATATTTGACCACAGGAAGACTATTAGGACCCAGGGGTCTTTATGAGGGCTGGGCTGGGATATTTCCATCACCCCACGGTTAAAACAGGAAGCCAATGTTAGTAAAATGAAATACGCAAGGAAGACATAAGTCTCATTAAGTCTCATAAAGGACATCCCTAATAAGATCCTTGGCCTGACATTAAGGAGCTCTCTAGTGATGGCTGATTAATTGCAGGTGCAAATGAAAGCTTTGGAGAGAGCTTAGGCTCTGTGGATGTCATTTATCCTTCTATGTCCTTGCAGATAGGAAATATTTGGCCAAGCTATGGTGGATTCACCTGGGGAGATGCGCTCCCACCTTAAAGGACAGCTCCATCGTTTTAGCTCATAATGGGCTCTTGCCACAAAAAGAAGTCAGGGCCGGGGCATGAGCTTTATTTGAGAATCCATAAAGCCAAGAGTCAAACGATCTTTAAGAGGCAGTGGGATGCTTGAACAACAAAGCTCTGTAAAATAAGATGTTTGTGAAATATATGTACATTCCACTAGTGAATATTTCAAACAGCCCTCTAAGAATTCAGAGAACAGCTTTGCACAGCTTCATGAATGATTCTGTTTCTTTGAAACACAAGCAAACATGGCAGGGTAAAGAAAGCGAAAACACTTGAAAAAAAAGTTTAACATATTCATTATAAGCCACCCAGGATTTTGAATGTGATTTTAGCTGTTTTTATCTGTCTTTCTGAGCCCAAGAGCTGTCAGAGAAACAACACAGAGGTCACAGAGAAGGGCTGGCATGGAATAATTTGTGAGGGACCCATACGAGTTGGCCAGAAAAGGTTGACCTGAAAACCCAAAGCATGCATAAACATTATTATGCAGTTCTATGAATCAACTGTGCCATCCCCTTAAATGAACACACACAATTACAACAAAAAGCATCTCATCTTGTTTCTTTGGTGAAGAAATATAGGGGAAAGTGGGGTAAGACTACACTGGTGCACAGTCATGTTGGAACAGGAAGGGGCCATCCCCAAACTGTTCCCACAAAGTTGGGAGCATGAAATTGTCCAAAATGTCTTGGTATGCTGAAGCATTAAGAGTTCCTTTCACTGGAACAAAGGAGCCAAGCCCAAACACTGAAAAACCAACCCCACACTATAATCCCCCCTCTACCAAACTTTACACTTGGCACAATGCAGTCAGGCAAGTACCGTTCTCCTGGCAAATAAGAAAACCTAGAGTCCAGTGGCGGCGTGCTTTAATCCACTGTATCCAACGCTTTGCATTGCAATTGTTTGGAGGTCTGTAGTTATTGACTTTGCAAAAAGCTGGCGACTTCTGCGCACTGTGCACCTCAGTATGCGCTGACCTCCTGAGAGAGACCCATTCTTTCACAAATGTTTGTAGAAGCGTCTGCATGCCTCTATGCTTTATTTTATACACCTGTGGCCATGGAAGTAATTGGAACACCTGAATTCAATGATTTGGAGGGTAGTCCCAATGCTTTTGGCAATGGCCCTGTCCCAAATGGCACACTTCATGTGCACTTTCGATCTTGTGGACTGGTCTGTTAAGTCCACAAGACTGTAGGATGTTTGTAATTTAAGCTTAAAGAAGTGTGCTTGTGAGTGCCCATTTTCCGGCTTCTATGCACCCTCGATGCTCACTTCAGCTGAGCCCGCAAGTTTGCGTGCTACACAGAGGACTTCTACCTGGCAGTCAAAGCGGCATTACATCGTGAAAGCGCAGACTCAGAGGAAGACAGTGAGGGTTTAGGGTGCCATTTGGGACAGGGCCAATAGTGTATATAGGGGAGCACAGGGCACAACCTAACGTTAGTTGTAACACGCACGGTTTAAAAATTTCCACACATGCCAGGACGACGAAACTTTGTGTATTTACTAGTTGCCATATCAACATTATTTAGAGAAAAAAAAGCGCCAAAATTAAAAAATCTTTGGAAGATATCACTGAACATTTAACCATAGCAAAAGTATATTTCTTACTTAAATTTATTTTTCATCTCTGTTTTTTGTATTTATGTAAAATAAGACAGATCTGATATTATTGTAATCTTATATCTGTTATTTAACAGTTGAGATGGTTCTTTAATGCTGATCTAACAGCAGAAGACAGCCGCAGTTTAAATCCCAGTTGCTCAGGTGGGGTGTTAGAACTACTATTAGAACTATGCTATTATATTCTATACTTTATGAATTCTTTTGAGAAACCATGAGAAAATTAAAAATATTTAATTATTGAAAAAAAAATAATAATTGTATTTTATTGACAAAATATTTTAGCTTGTCTTGGATATTTTTCTGATTATATCAGGTAACATTTTAAGCTGATGTTACAATGTTCCCTCTCACATGTTACACTGTACCCCACCTATGGGGCATGTTGTCACAGTTCACTTCCATTCTTTCAGGGTAAATCAGAAAAAATATACACTGTATTAATGAAACAAAACCACATAATTGTGTACTACACGTGTGAAATTAATGTGGGAAAAAGAAATACTCTGAACCCCAAGTGGATTTACACAAACTGAGACGTTCAAAAAGCGTTAGGTTGTGCCCCGCTCTCTCTTACATCACACCTTTTTTTAAAGATCTCTTATGCTCACCAAGACTGCATTATTTAAACAAAAGTTCAATAAAAACAGTAACAATTTTTGCACTTAAATATAAATATAATTTAAAATGTTTAAAATAGTCTTCATTGCATTCAAATATTCTGAATATTAAACCATTTCCTATTGGTTTATGAAAATGTGAATAATATACAGAAAAATAAATATGGCATTGTACAAAAGTACATTCTGTTTCCCCTCACTGATGTTCACATTTATATTTGAAATGTTCATATATTCCCCAATAATGTCTCTCAACGAGACACAGCTTATACCCAACACAATCTTATCATTAGGTTTTGGAGAATTGGTGGTACACTGTTTAAACTTTTCTAGTGACTGGTCACATCTACATTTTTTAGTTGGCCAAATTGAAAAAAAAAAAAAATTGGTTTTAACGTGACCAGTCACTAGAAAAGTTTCAATTGGAGAGGCCTGAAATTTTTTAGTGTATGAATTTGTACATTCATATGATCTGCTTACTACCCAGAGGTGGTAACCTACTAATTACTCCTCGAAGACAAGTTACGCAAAAAGTGGCACAACTTACCCCACCCTCCCCTACTCTGCACCTTGCTAGATTCAAAGTCACTCTGAGGGGTCTAGGTGCGGCGAGCTTTTGTATACATTATACGTCATGTGAACTAACCAGCGGGACTGATAATGATTTAAAAGGCTCGGGTAGACAAGCCCCTCTAAAAGGGTTGTGACAGCCCGCCGGCAAGCGGCTCGGTTCTGACAGGATGTTTACATCATAGAGCAATACATCCTGATGTCACCTTCAAATAGGCTGTGCTTGACTGAAAGCCTGATAGCTCCCATAAATTCTGCCTCTAATTACATCTGCGAAAGAACACAAGCCCTCTCGCAAGCCTTTTCGGACAACTATTAAAAGAAACAATGAACGGTGCCGTCACACCACTTTGCATACGGTGACAAGCTGATATGTCAGTGTGATGGCTTAATGCACCATAATTAGACCACTGTAAAACTCTGATAGCACCAGGACAGCGACGCACGAAGCGATCAAAAGGACAGAGATGTTTTTCGCTGCGAGAGATTGAATTGATGTCAGTTAAGAGAGATAATGAATAATGGAAGGTGACTGACTCGCACAAGACAAATAGCAGGAGACAAAAACAAACATACATTTTGTCTGCAGCTGATGTCCCCCAGTGTCTCTGGAACCATCATGCATAATTATACATAATCACTGAACAAGGAATACCTTGCACCACACAAATCCCACGCCACCTAAAACATGTCATTCATCATAATAATAGCTATACTAACTAACCAATTTAGGCCGATAAAGAATGAGGCAAAGGTCCGCCGTGTGCATTAAACTTTAAGTGGAAGATCACACGGATGACAATTACAGTAACCTTTTATACAAACTAAATATTATTACTGTGGTGAAAATAAAAAAAAAAACCTACTGGATATTTTTTTTTTTCCATATTCATTGATGCCATGCTCATATTAACTACGTTTGAATCCAATTCAAAAACCTAAAAATGAAAACCTTCTACAGCCACGTTTAAAATGTTTTACTATCATTGACAGTTATCAAAAGCAGGTGCCCACCCCACACCACACTATCATCACCTTTAAAATACATGGCTATTTTGACATGAATGCAATTGCACATTTTCTACAGAAATAGACACGTTTTATTAACCTCCTTAGCTCTGGGACCATTTTTGTGAATTTCCCACCTGGATTTGGCCTACCCATGTTGGTGTCATTTTACAGCAAACCCTTTAGAAGTTACATAAAGCACTGCTGAAAGTGATAAACATTTAAATGGCTGTTTAAATGTTTAAACAGCCAAAATGTTGCCAAATGTTAACCCACCCCCAAAAAAATGTTTTGGTTATAATTTCATTTTTGAAAGTTGCTCTAGCACCCTGCAGATAGTTCTGGCTGTTTCCACAAGATGGCAGTAAATACTGGAAAAAAATATTTTGTCTGTATCATGTTGTATGGACGATTTATTCAAATGGATCTGTATTTCCTGAATATTTCCTTTTATTTAATTTTCACCTACCCAAATTACCTACCTATTACAGCTCGGACAACATATACTTAAATATTTATCACTTATATCAGTGTTTTATGTAACTTCTAAAGGGTTTCCTGTAAAATGACTCCAGTATATTTAGACCACTGTATGTGGGTAACTTTTCAATTTGGGTAGGCCAAATCCAGGTGGAAATTGAGTAATTTAAATAAGTTACTTTGTGTAAAACAAACCTTATGAGGGTCCTTGGAGTTTAAGAGGTTAAGACACAGGATTTAGTATGGTGAAAATAAAATAAGATAATACAATATAATTATTAAAATATAGCTGCAAGCAGCGATGATGGGCCCAAGCCCCAGGTGGGAGCAAATAGCTGTCAGAATGAATCTCATCAAATTATTTAATTAGCAGTTACTGGATGACCATGTGCATTGAACTTTAATTATCTAACACTTCATGGTCAGACAGTTGGTTTGCAGAGAAAAAAAAAAAAGTGCTTCTTGCGAGATGTGATGAGCAAAGAGAGCAATGATCATGAACAAAATGAATCAATTAATCAAATAAAAATGTTTGATTTGTAAAACTTTTTATGCAGATTCCAGTACTTTCAAGGTTCTCATTCATCTATTATAATATATCTTCACTTTTTCTGCAACGTTTTTTTTTATTTCTGTCTGTGCCACACGACTGATAGAATGTAAGGTTCTGAATGAGGTTTTACAAATAATCCAACTTCCATGGCAGCAAACCAATTACAGAGGCTAAGATAACCTCTTCCCTGTCAGGAGGAATTAACCATTGTTTCACAAAGGCCAGTAAGCGCTTTTGAGCATCTGCGTCACACTTGTTGCCTAATGTAACGTTAATGTGGCATGAATCATTCGCAATTCTCAATGCAACACACTTAGTTATTACTTATGTTGAATGAAATACCAAATGGATAAATGTTGTCCATCACTCCCAGATAATACTTCATACTTTCTCACAACGCTGCACTTTGATGTAATTTGACAGCTTTATTCATCCCCAGGGTGTTTATATGTAGAATCTCTATTCTAACACAGACCTTTATGCCTTCAGCAAATCTAAATCATTAAACACCAGCTATTCATAATGCAGCACTCTTTGCTTAAATAAAATTAATTGTTGAAAAAATACTTCTACGAGCATCTGTCCTTCATATGTAAGGAATAATTGATCATGGACCTCTAAATTGTTGAAAATGTACTGCTCACTCATAATGGTAATGCATAAATACCCAAAGATAATTATTCCACTAATACCACAGTTACACTAAATACACATATATATTTATATTTTAGAAATTTTTAGATTTGTACTTCCATAGTCTTCATAAATCGTATACACACACGCGCACACACACCATTAAATATAAAGGTATATGCTCCATAAATGTGGAATACAGAAAACCTCCTTTCACATCCCTTTTCCCTCAATCCTACCAAGTGGATTCAGTATCTTAGATGTTCTTAAGTTTGCACTCTCCCAGATTGAGATATTGAGTTTTTCCTGGTGTCTGTTAAAACCATTTTCCAGCACAAGTGCCAAGAGCCCATATCAGCAGTGGATCTACTTTGGCACTGGCTTGTCACTTTCTCTCTAGCTTCTCCTTTAGTTCCTGATGTTTCTCAAGCTTGTCATCCAGTTTCCACATCTATTACACTGTAAAATCCAATTAGTTAGACTTACTTAAAAAAACAAAAAAAAAAAACATGTACAGCATATAGTATAGTTCACTTACACGAGAGTTCTAGTGACTAAAACAGAACTGTAGAGAGTACTTGATCATTTACTTTAGATTTACTCTTGACTTAGTATAGCTACCATCGTTGTTACCATCGTTGTGTTTTGCATGCTGAATGTTGAAGTCTGTGTGTGATTCAAGCATAGTCAACTGCAAGATATTGTCACAAATATAGAGGGATTATATCAACCCAATTAAAAGTTTCACAAGGCGTTCATGGCAATACAAGTTGATAGCAATACATATTTTAAAAGATCATTATTCAGCATGAAAAACAGACTAGTTTTAGTTTTTATGATTTAGTTAGGTCACCCTTTAAAAGCAATCAATTTATTACTTCTCTTCGTTTGAAACCAAATAACTGTTGTTTCTTGTTGCATCGCTGCAGCAACAGGAAGAGAATTACAACAATATAAATGAAGTTCCAAGTACACAACCAAAGGGAACACTGATCACCATTATGGTGACATTTTAGGAAAATCAACATCAATTTATGAAGTCTGCTTATGTGATGTTCTCTCGATTTTTCAGTTGAATTGACAATTCAACAATCAAGATGACTTTGGGAAATTAGTGAATGCAACTAGAGAAAGATAACTGCAGAAGTGGAGGAAATGAGTGAAAAGTCTATTAAGAATTGACCTGCCTCAAAAAACAAGGCATAGTATGTAAATAGTACAGATTACTAGACTTTTACAATTAAGTTAAGACATTAATTAAAGGTAAGTGTTAGAACAACTGTTGGATTTTACAGTGTACTATACTGTAGCTCCATGTTCAACTAAAATCAAGCTAAGCTACAAGTTACTATGAAAAAGTTGCACAAAAAACACTACACTGAAAACCAAACTACAAATTAACAAACTGTGCTGTTTCTGAAAACCTGCTTCACTGTATAACATCCCTGTCTTTGTATTACACAAATCAATGAATTTGTTAAAATTAAATTAAATGTTGCTATTATGTGGCGTGATCAAAGCTCCAGATGAGAAAAGAACTTGTCAGCTGATGTGTAGAGGAGAGAGACCACATTCATATTGTACAGAAGTAAACTACTATGAACACACACACAAAAAAGGAAAAAAATATAGATTTTGAGCCAAAGCATGATGGCTCAGATCCTGATGTTTATCTTTTTAATCCCATCTGAGTCTCTGAAACATCACAGGCTTTCATTAAAAGGGAAAATATGAAGGTAAACCTGATTTATTTAAGTGACAGCATCATATTTTTGTGTTATTATTATTATCATCATAAAATGAGGGAAAGGCTTCACCTCTGTGGTCTACAACAATGATCCTTAGCTAATGAGGTTTTAAGTCTATTCTGAAGGTCACGTTGAAAATATAATTAAAAAAATGCTTTAGTTGACATAAAAGCTATGCTTTTATTAAAAATAAACAGAAAATAAAAAGGTTGCATGTCATGGTAATCACCATTTATGAAGGTAATTTAATGATCATAATTAATTTAATTCCTTGGTTTTAGAGCATGTGTGTAAGATAAACAATTTTACTGCACCAAATCACTTGTAAAATGTAAAAATCTATGTTATGAAGTGAAACCATCTGAGAACCATTGAACTACAACACCTTCCAGTGCTTATGATCCTTGGTTCCATGGTTCTCTTGCATTAACCCGTCTCTGTGAAAAGACCTGGAATATTGTTCGGAGACCTTCACAGAGACATGCTACATCATGTTAACATCTGTTTAAATGGATGAAACAGGCTTTCACCTCATATACAAGCTTTAATAGCTACCGCAAGCGTGAGGTTTTAGCTTTGCTCTTAATGCTTTGAGGTGACATTAATAACATGTCGTGCCTAACAAACGCCTGTGCAACAGGAAAACCTGAGGGAAGGAAGGAAAAAAAAACACCATCATGCTATTCTGAGGACATATATGGAGATTCAATCTGAAACATCTGATGCTGTGCCTTTCCTCAATCAAACACAAAGGGGGCTTCATTACATTGACACCTTTCTCCCACTGGACCGACGATCAATAGATGGCTGATTCGGCTGAATTAATATGATTGCTCGGGGTGCATTGTCCTGATTCAGCAGTGACAAATGATAAATTAAAGTCCTATTGTACAACAGTAATTAAGATAGTGTCTCAATAGGATAAAGAAAACGCAGAGCTTTTGAGCAAAGTTAAACCTTTTAAACCCTTTGTTTTTTATGCACCACTGAGGCATCTTGGCAAAAACTGTGCAATTAATTTCAGAAGCTCAGGTTTTTAAAACAAAGACTTAAATGTTGATACATGTCTACATTAACTGCCATTGACAAGTTTTTACGGCTTTCCGTGTTATCACTGTTATACGGTAGGGGGGCGCTATTATGCATCTCCTGAGTGAGTACAGTATCTCCAGATCAAAAACACAGGAAAGAAGAAGCAGAAACTAGCGATCTTGTATGTAAGCAGATGCATATGAAATATAATGCTATCATCAACATTAAACAGCATATAAATCCAAACTGCCTAATGTTACTGAATGAAATGTTGACCCAGGACGAGCTACAGGACTGTGAAGCATTAGGGATTTTGATGGACTCCATCTACTCCATCTGTGTTTGATCATCGTTCTGAATATGATCCAGACGTAGTCTGTGACAAAAAAAAGAAGCAATTTTCACAGCTTTTTGTTCAAAATGTTGCTTTTGTTAATGACACTTACATTCAGTTGTTGATAAAAGAATACATGAAGCTAGAATATTTTCTTTTCTTTTTTTAAAGCAGAGATTCTGTTCTTTCTGTTGATATACTGCATGTTCAGATATTCATACAAAAACATATTCTGGGGCCATGACATTTTTGTGAAAAAAACAACAACAACAAAAAAACAACTTTTTTTTATAAAAAAAAAAAGGTGGCAGGGAGTAAAGAGTTAATATACCAGGGCTCCGAACTGGTTCAAGGAACGAAAACAAAAAACGTAAACAAATGACATTTTATCAGGAACACAAACAAAAATTAAATCAAGTTTAAACTTCTGAACAGAAACGCGTATTTCAAATTTGCATTAACCAGCTAATAACCTTATTTTATTTTAAGGCTAATAACTAATAACCTTATGTTCTGTTTAAGACTTTAATTTGGCAGTCAACCAATCATGAATTCAAATAGCATGCCTATGCAAATCATGTGACGTTGACAATGTGAGTGAAGTGAGGTCAAAAAAAAACTTACACAATATACATAACACAAACACAAATCTACATAATTTGAACACCCGGTAGAAAATATATAGATCAATAATAATTCATATTGACAGGCTGTGATTCTGAGGAGCAAGCTGGTCCAAATAAACTGAGTACTGACCCATCTTTCAAGAGCAAGTGTTGCGAATCCCACATTGAACTCCGAGATTTGAGAAGCAGTCGTCAGTAAAATGACGTGTTTGAAGGCGGGACAAGTTGTTAAATAATTGAAAAACCATAATAGGGGCACTTTAAAACTGACAAAAAAGACACAAGGCCATGATATTAGAGGTATACTGCCCTAATGAAAACAAATAGATCTTTGTTCATTCATGTGCATTCATACTCTCGTTTTCTTCATAGTAGAATGGCAGTGACCCACAAAGGAAATAGGTTGTACTATACACAAACCAGAAATTTTAACACATGAACACGCAAAAACATTCCTGTGAGCATGAAAAAGTTTCTTGTGTGCATGCAATAGTTTCTCCTAAGCACACAAAAGTTTTTTTTTTTGTTTTGTTTTTTTCCTTTTGCAAAGGTCCCTTTAGGGCTTCATACATGAGAAACTTAAACCAAGCAAAAATGAGAAATGTTGCCTTGGCAAATAACTGAAGCAATAAAATGCCAAAAGCACCTTACAAAATTACTAAAATTAAACTAAAAATAAATAATTTTATTAAAAAAATAATAAATTTAAAATATTAATAAAATAAAATTTCTATATATCAAATATTTTTAATATTATAAAAAAAAAATACAATCTATAATATTATATAAATTATACTAAAATAACACTGCTAGCAACACCAAACATAATTGCACAAATAATTCCTGCTGCAATTAGTCAGCCCTCAAACTCACACCACTGGATGAGCCACTGCTGCTGTCAGGAAACTTAAAGCAATGAGCTGAAAGCACACCACAGTGTTGGGATTTATCAGGAGGGGGTTAACGTACAAACGGCTCACTTGTAGTTGTCTGTGTATATTAAACTGGGATATTTCAATGTTTCCAAAAAAAAAAAAAAAAAAAAAAGCCAAGTATCACCTTTAACTGTGCAAATCAATGCTGCTCATTCTACAGCAACGATCCCAATACACCACAAGCGGATGTTAGCATGACTGTGCAGACAGATGTTGCTGTCCCAGAACCTCGTTTTGCTTGAGGTGATGAGATCAACCACTGTGAGTATCCAGCGTCCTGACATTCTTAAGTATTTAGCAGCTCAATTGAATAGCACCTCCCCTCTGAGCCGCCATCTGTACGTTCTATTGATTGGTCACTCTCTCTTACTCAGACAGCTGGAGTCCCATTCTACGTCTCACCTGATCGATGATGATGCGATCAGCAGTTGAGACTGCATTGGCCATGTCACTGTGGTTTCTAACTAGCTCGCATCTCGCAGGTTTAAATATTAAAACACTGGGACTGCGATCAATTTTGGAGGAAGAGAAGCCGTATTCTCTAGCGTTCATGAGACCAACACAAAAACAGGGAGTGAGTAAACGCAGGGGTCTCTGGAGATGATGCTGAGGCCTTATAGGTTCCATCAGCAGCTCCGTTTGTAAGTGGGTCACATTTCGTTGAGCTTTGGGGGCATGTCACCATTCATACATTTCTGAACATTTTTCGCGACAACTCTCTATGCATGGTGAGATGAAGTAGGTCATCATAACACGTATAAAAATATGTTTCACAAGTCTAATGCAAGCACACAAGCTGTAAACAGATCCTAAACACCCATCGGCGCATTATAGGAAGAAACTGTATTCTGTTTTTATGGGTTGTTGGGAACAAGGAGTGCAAGGATGTACAAGGACCAGTTATTGTTTGAGGAGAACATGAATCACAACCTATTTTGCTTTGATTTCCAAAGTGAAACAAGATATTCAATGAGGAAAAGAAAAGTGTGAATTGGCATGATTTTATCCATCATGGATTGTTGGGATAATAAAAGTGATCTTTACATGACAGGTGGTTGAAAAATTACTATGTTATGCTATTTGTAAAAAAACAACAACAATCAAAAACTGACTAAGAATAGAGTCAGTTTGTATTTAATTTTATATATTATTAATTATATTCTAAGCATATTACACAATAGGGATGAAACAATGCATACAATACTATATAAAGTATAAAAAATTACTTTCATAATGATTTTTTTATTATTTATTATCAATTTAAAGTATAATATAATATAATATAATATAATAGTTGTATATTTTATTATATTATATTATATTATATTATATTATATATATATATTATATTATATTATATTATATTATATAAAATTATATACAACAGTTATTTCTGGTTCTCGAATCTGATTGGCTGAGAGCCGTAACTTGCAACATTTCAGATACAGAGAGTATCATGCCGGACGAGCAAGCCTCCATCCTTTCACAAATACTACTGTTGTTGTGGAAAGTAGTTTTAAGAGTTTTTAGATGAGTATTTAGACCTCAAATATGTGACTCATATATAAACATAACATCTATTTGAGATGCAGATGCGAGCTCCAGGCCGTCAGCGGCCGTTCAGCGCTCATGTACCCGCCGAGAACAGCTTCGGGAATTTCCTGCTGGCTCTTACTGTCTGTAGATAGTGGTTAAACATGAGATATAATTCATTTGGGGTATATCAAACACAATCTTTGGTCTTATTAATCTATTACTTGTTCCAGAGAAAAATCGACTTGGGTTAAGCGGAAAATTAAGTTTCATAACTTTATATTTAGGCTATATTTAATTGAAATCCTGTACTAGAGCGCTGCTTTTGTACATCTGACTGAATTGTTTGCTTGTGTTTATTTCCTATTATCTTTTATAAGGGATATTGTTGTTAATTTTAATATTATTGTTCAATAAATATTTTTTCATATAAATAATATGGCATATTTGGGCAGTGAGAAAGGGTCCATTAGTGATTGTGATTTCGACTTCAATGACAGTTACATTACTACACCATTGGATGGCGGTCTTCTTGAGTGACTGGTTGTAAACTAGGAAGTTGTTTTAGGCTGTCTTGGGAAATCTTTTAAAGGGACAAAGACAAAGCTATCTCTTTCCTCATTATTTTTATAATGGATATAATATTATGGACATCGACCTGAAGAATGAATGCTATATCAGATGCAGGTAATACACTCGTTTAGTCGATCTCGCTTTCATAATACCATAATACTCTACTCTATAATACAATAAACTCAACGTTCCTTCGTTAGTAAAGTGACGTTTTAGAATTAGTCTTAGGCTCAACTGTTAAACTGTCAATTTGAGGTTTGAATCCATGGCGGAAGAAAGCAGTTCTGCAGAAAAGAGAGGTTTTTAAAGACACTCCGTTGTTGTTTCTAATTTATTTACTCACTTGTGCCATCGAACTGTTGTATAAATGCAGTATCACACTCGTAGCCGTGCGATATATCTGTACATCAGCACGCTGTGACTACCTACAGCCGAATCACAGCCGTGCTGATATACAGCCATATCGCACTTCTACTCGCGTGATCTTGCTCATATATATAAAAAAAAAAAAAAATGATATTGGAAACAAAACACTGACACATTTGAAGGGTGGCATCATTCAAAATCTCTCCCAACTGACAAGCACAGTTTAAAACCGGTCAATTGTGTCAGCAGCGTTGCAATGCTACAAAGCTTTCTGCAGCTCTTCAGCGCCTGGTAAACCAAGCAAGCGTTGCACTTTGTGCCCTGAAAAACAACATAATTTGATTTTTTTCATGGTCTGTGCCAAAACAATTCTGCCAACTAGGACAGACAATGAGCTCAGTCCATGAAAGACAGGGCAGAATGAGAACAATGACAATATTTATCACAGAAGACAGGAACCCCCTCCCCTCATCATATTCCACTCTCATTACTCCAGCAGTGTCATGAATGAAGCATTCTCTCTCCACTGGGGCTTCCTTCAATCTGTTACCACTAATTGACTGTGTGCTGCTGCATAGCGCTCAACTGGTATCTGTCCTACAGAAACGATAGTCTATCGGCTTCAAGCATCATTTTGCTCACAGTCTAGTACCGACAAGAGGATACTTCAGCTCTGATGTTTAGTAATACGGAGGTATAAACAGAAAACTAAGACAGGAAAGGTCTTCGTAGTGCTTCACATCATCCCCTGTACTTGTGTGTTGACTCACTAGAGAGGCTTCTGTTGTGAAGTTACATAAGTGGATGAGCAATACGCAATAACCCCAATGGAGTCAACAGATTGCGGACTAGTATTTAAATATGGTCCGTATATTTGCTGAAATACACAAACACAAAATGAAGCAGAATTGTTGAGCTTTCAAAATTACATAATTTTAAAGCCTGCTTTGAACTCCATCTTAAAAAGACTCCTTTGATGCAAGATGCCGTTATTCTGATTCAAGTTCTTTAATGACATTGCAAAAAAAGAAAAAAATCTCACACGGCACATCATCATCTTCGCTTCTATGGAAAGTTATCTCACATTTCCATCTCGGCAACTTCAGCATCTGGTTGGAGCATAATGCAGTGCTCTGCATTATTTAGCAATCAGCACAAGGCTTATTAAGCAGGGATAATGTAAATCTAATGAGCTATAAATTCTTCGCTTTAAATAGAAAAGAAAATTATTCCAAACAAACCATCTTAGAAAGTTAATGCACCAAGGGAAAGCATTTTAATTTACTGCCAATCAACAGTTTGTTGGGATTTAGGGCATTTTGAGGAAACAAATAAGCAACAACGTGACAATCTCAGCAGAAGAGTGTTACCCATAAATGCTTTTAAATGCAGTTTCTATGAGCAAGTGTCATATATGAGCTTTTTTTTCTCTAGTCTTTTCTCTGAGGGTATGTTTTACAAGGTTTCTCGTTTGATTTTTAGAGGGTTTTAAATTAGTGCTGATTGTTGTGGGGAGTGTCAGGACATTCATCTTCCATAACATTCATCACAGGGCATCGTGAATTATGCAAAAGCTGCAGTGTGTTTCTAATATTTACAACTCGAGCCCCTCGCACTGATGGAAACTCTACCTGTGAGTCACGCAGACTGAAAATTACCCTTGACATGAGGCAATTTACATGAATATCCCATCTCATTACGAAAGTATTGTTTGCCAGTGAGAATTGTCCCATATCAGAATTATTATTATCTCTATTATTTCTTCTAAGAGAATATATATTCCCTCTCAAGCCAATGCAGTTCTCCTGTCAGCTCATGCTGTTAACTGCAGTCTGCCTGTTGAACGAAGATGACTAGCTTCTTTCTAGCATTAACTGATGCAGAACATCAGTTAAATCCTTTTTTTAAATCAGGATTAAAAAATATATGAATGCAAAAGAGAAACTTTATATTTTAGGTTTAACAGTAAAAATACAAAATGTATATATATATATATACATTATGTATATATCATGAGGTCATGAGAAGCAGGTTTATCATGTTACATAGCATGACATATCATCTTCCACAAAGTATTTTATCTGAACTACCTGTAAGTATCTATTGGTTGTTGTAATGGATGGGCAAAATCCATCCCCAGCAAATAGCATGTCTTTGCATTACACAATATTCCACATGGTTATATGAGGATGCAAGAGAAAACAAGTGGCTTTCAAGTCTCCTACAGGAAAATCTATATATACCTCTCAGCTCAGACAGAAGCATCATTCACACATCGAAACACCCCTGTTGTTAATATAGGAATCAGCATCCACAAACTAACGTCTATTACTGGGTAAAACACAAAATAATCACTCTAAAATATCAGGAATATTAATAAACTTCTTTTTAACAGAACACTTCAATCTCATTCCCAGAACACAGGATAAAAAGCCAGTATCTGAAAACCTGTTGATTGATGACAGGCTGTAAGAGCTATTGCGGCAAGCCATTTAAACATTTATTCCTTAAAACTATCTTGTGTATATCTTTATTACAAGTACACTAGTGTAGAATAGTATACTCTATTACTACAAGCAAGCAAGACAATAGAGTCAGTATCTTTTTCAATTTCACTTATACCATTGCCACAAATCACTTTCCCAATAGTGATTAGTAATTCAGATATAAACTATTCACTTTCCACTAGTATTTACTAAATATTCATTAGGCACTTTCACTTATGTATTATGTATCACTTTAACTATTCAAATAGCTACAATTTTCTGTTTCAGTTTTCTTAGTCAAACATTGAATGGACTACTTATTAGACTAAAGTATGTTTCTCAGTGGTTAGTAACTAGTAACATTTTAATTGAATTATACATTGTGACCAGTCATTACAACTGACAAGTAAAAAGGCAATTGTAACTAAGAAGTGTTAGTATCAACTGGGATGTCCTAGTGTTTCATAAATTGGTACTAGTCTCTAATAAATGCATACTAGTAAAACCAGAATATATATTTTTGTATATCTATAATACCAGTAAGCTTACTAAGAAATAAGTACTAGTACATAATGAATAGTTAATAGTAAAACCAGTGCTATATAAACTTGACAGAAGTGAATAGTGGATATCTGAATGAATGAATTAGGCATAGCTACTGTACACCCAAAGTGCTTTACAATCATATCAGGAGGTCTCCCCTCAACCACTAGTGTGCAGCATCCATTTGGATGATGTGACGGCAGCCACAGAACAACGGCGCCAATGTGATTAACACACACCAGCTACAGGTGGAGAGGAGAGAGTGACAGAGCCAATTCAAAGTGTGGGGATTATTAGGATGCCATGATTAGTAAAGGACAATGGAAGGAATTTGGCCAGGACACCAGGGTTTCACCTCTACACTCTACGAGAAGTGCCATGGGATTAGTAATGACGATAGAGAGTCAGGACCTCGGTTTAATGTCTGCACCAAAGGACTATACTGTGCTTGTTACAGTATAGTGTCCCAGTCACTATACTGGGGCATTAGGACACACACAAACCACAGGGTCAGAACACCCCACTGGCCTCACTATTACCTCTTCCAGCAGCAACCTGGTTTTACCAGGTTTCCCATCCAGATACTAACCCTGTTCAACCCTGCTTAGCTTCAGTGGGAAACCAGTCTTTGGCTAAAGGGTGATATGGCTGATCACAGAACCCTATAAGACTCAATAATAATTAAACACTCTCAGAAAAAAGGTACAGCGCTGTCACTGGGGTGGTACCCTAAGGTACAAAAATTAAAAGGTACATCTTTGTACCTTACTCACCCCTACATTAGTACTTTAAAAGTACATATTAGTACCTTTTCTCTTTTGTACCTTAGGGTACTGCCCCAATGACAGTGCTGTAACTTTTTATCTGACAGTGAATAGTTAGGCTTCTTTACACAACTGGGATAATGACTAAAAGCAAAGCAACAAGTAGTAGTATCCATGGGCATAGAATACGTCCCACGCACTTTTATTAAAATGTAAATACTTCCCCCACACTTTTTTCCAGGCAAGTGTTTGTTTACGTAGAGGTTTTCATGGACCAATGTGAATAAATCTCAATTTAAATTAAAAGAGACCAGATAAGTCTATGCATCACCTGATGTGATGTTTTATTCTTATATTCTTATCCAAAACAAGGCGATGTGAGCATTATGGAGTGCTACACACTCTCATATAATGTTCACTCTCATTTAGTGTTTAATTCACACTAAAAGCCAGAGTGCATCCTCACGCAGAAAGTCCAAAACAGACTAATTGAAGTAATAACTTAGGACGTTCCAGGAAATCGCTTATAGGACAAAGGCATCCAGCTTGCTGTAGCTGAATGATTGATGAAACGTGAGGACAATAAACACACGAATGCGACAATATATGGTTTATGTGTTTTGTGTTTTTCAAGCTATCTCGGGGGTATAACAATAAGGTATATGAATAATGCAGTGCTAATTGACATAGCCTTTATTACAGTAGATATTATAAAAAAATACACACACGTATTGTGTCATAAAAAACCTAATTAAGTGTTAAAGTGGCTTTAAAAAAAAAGTATAAAACTATGACTTAAAGGGTTAATTCACCCAAAAATGAAAATTAGCCCATTATTTACTCACCTCCAAGTCATCCTAGGTGTATATGACATTCTTCTTTCAGATTAATAAAATCGAATAAAAAAAAACACAAGTTGACTTACGGCAAAAGAGTAACCCCTGGCGCGATGTATGATGCAGGATGTAGGAGCATCGTAAGCTTTGACGCCTCTCGTGGATAGGGCTGGGCAACAAACTCAAGCCCCTCTTCTCTTATATGGAAATCCTCCACATTTCTCCTAAAAAATGTTTTAGACTCATGACCGGTGTTTTGTTTTGCATCTTCTGCACTTCCATGTTCATCAATACACATGCGTCAAGGGTTCAAGGGTTCAAGGGTCAAGTGTTAATCTTTCGCCGTAAATCGATGCATACGGCGGTCCATCGGAAGTTAATTATATTAGTCTATAAAGTTTTAAATGTGGATATTTTTCTTACACAAACACATCACTTCGCTTCAGAAGGCCTTTATTAACCCCCCGGAGCCATGTGGAGCACTTTTATGATGGATAGATGCACTTTTACGGACTTCAAAAACGAAACAAGAAGTCACTGCCATAATAAAGCTTGGAAGAGCCAGGACATTTTTAATATAACTCCGATTGTATTCGTCTGAAAGAAGAATGTCATATACACCTAGGATGACTTGAGGGTGAGTAAATCATGGAGTAATTTTCATTTGTGGGTGAACTATCCCTTTAACGCACAAGCGTTCGCAGTAGGTCTCCATAAACCAATTATAAAATTGTCATTAAGAAAATATAGTAAAAATATTATAGAACATTACAATTATTGGTTATTGTTCAGCAGTGCATTTAATTTGGCATAGCCAAATAAAACAAGAGATAAGAAAAATAAAACCTGTCAATCAGACAAAGGTCTTAATAAACTGATATTACATTCGATTTTTTCTGTCCCCCTCAGTTCTGAAATTATGGCTACGTCCCTGGTAGTATCCAATGAATATTTGTGCCATAGTAGACACAACTGGATTAGTAGTAATTACAATAAGTAGGCCTACTAGTAAAATAACTCGGAGCTAGCTAGTAGCTATAAGTGATAAATGTTAATCCAGCTTGCCATAAGCGAAAATCACAGCGTGCTCCATCTAACGGAGGAGCGTTTCCCATGCGAGGCAGGCAAACTACCTTAATCTGAAAACAACACCATAATCTAAAATGACAACGCATATAAGATCACACAAATAACTGAAGATGACCGGTATGTTTAGAGAAACATTAGCAAGTGCGCGCAATGCCGCTGTCACTCCATAAAGTCGATGCAAGTGTGCGGTACTCTGCAATGCGCGCGTTATTCGTTTAAAAATCTACATTAAACATGTGCATTAAATACATAAGAACACTCGCAGTCGTTTTCGGATCACCAGCATGTAGCTGATATTGACTTCTGGGCTGTGCGATACGGACTTGCGTCCCTCTCATCAGCAGCACTAGGTTACTGTACAGCATCTGGACAGTACTTTTCTCCAGCTAAACAAACAAAAAACACCATTCAGAACAGTCAAACGTAGCCTACTAAAGAACTCTTAACATGAAAGCTTTTTTCCCCTCCCCATGCAGACTGTTGCAGGTAAACTATGAGCGCTTTGCACAGCATCAGGGACGTGCGCAAGTGTTGCATATGTTGTTTACACACTGCTCTCGCTTCGACACTAAACACAAGCTTTCATACATGCTCCGCTCGTCTTACCTTTACGCAGAAGCGTTGCTAAAATCACGCAGGAAAAGAGTGAAATAGAGTGAGATCCGAGTCCCGAGATCGCCATGTTGAACACCTGCTTCGGACTGGCGGCGCTAAATCACCTAGAGACGCTCACAGGATCATGAGATGCGGAGAACTGGGAGGGAGTAAACACGCGCGCGTGCGCGCACGTACACACACACACACACACACACACACACACACACACACACACACACACACACACACACACACACACACACACACACACACACACACACACACACAAACAAACCAGCGCGATCAGACAAAGTATGCGATTCCTTTGCTAACATGTCATCTGTCAGTTGGCCTACAGAAAGTGTCCACTTTATTCTAATTTAGGGAAATGTTACTTTTGTTATATTATCCAATTGTACTTAGGCTATACATACGTAAATATTACAGTCAGGCGGTAATAGGCTATAACAAAACAAACCCTCCATCTGTCTATCTATCTATCTATCTATCTATCTATCTATCTATCTATCTATCTATCTATCTATCTATCTATCTATCTATCTATCTATCTATCTATCTATCTATCTATCTATCTATCCCATAATAATCAAGGTGAACACATTTTCCTAGAAAGGATTTATAAATGTTAATTTTGTGATTTGTTTCTAAACAAAATGAATTGATCAAATGTTTTTTTTTTTTTTTTTTTTTTTTTTTTTTTTTGTGAATCAAGCCTGTCTCTAACGCAAGCTGACTTTGACAATGTTTCACACACAAACAGCGCCCCCTGTGTTCAGAATCAAGGGAGGGCAGCCTCCGCGCAACCTTATATCAGAGATTTAAGGAGTAGGGTTTTCATTAGCTCCTCACCAATATGTCTTACATATGGCATGTTCGGACAAAAACATATTTGACATATAGATCCAGACACAATAAATATAGAAACCTTTGTATCTATCTAGAATAAAACCAAACATATAAGGCCTATAGCAAAATATAGCGATGTCATTGCAGTTGTCCAGCTGCCCACCCATAAATCACACCGAATACTCATCCATCTGTGCATGAGTATTTGTAGTGATTTATGAGTGCAATCATTTTGTTGCATTCTACTGCATTAACCTGTCAGTCATCTTAAGTTAGCGAAATGCAAATGAACTTCTGAGCATCCTGCTTTTCACATCCTTAGAGCAGACCATTGGTATGACTAAATGTTTATTTATTTCTATTTATTTTTTTTACAATTTTGTAACAGTCTACATTACAATTTTGCATGATGCGCAGATGATTCCACAAAATAATGACATATTAAGCACATGTTGCTCATTAAAATGATTTTGTTAAATTGTTTAATTGTTCTAACAAAAAAAACAAACAAAAAAAAACTACTGGAGCAATAACTAAGCAAACTTTAAAGTCCCCCAATTATGGTTTTTCGATTATTCCCTTTCATGCAGTGTGTATGGAAGCCCGTTTCCGCCAATAAATACAAAAATAAAAAGACTTTTTATCTCAGTATTCCGACTTTTTTTCTCACAATTCTGAGATATAAACTCGCAATTGCGTGATATAAAGTCACAATTATGACTGAGAAAAAAAAGTCAGAATTGTGACTTTATATCTCACAATTGTGAGAAAAAAAGTCGGAATACTGAGATAAAAAGTCGCAGTTACTCTTTTTATTTTTGTATTTAGCAGCAGAAACGGGCTTCCATAAGTGTGTAATATCGCTGTCTGTGAATGTAGATGTTCTGTAAAGTCAAAAGTGCACGATAAATAAAGTTATTGTCTCCCAAAAGAAAGTATCGACTCTGAACCGCCTAAGCAAGTCATTTAAAAAAAAAAAAAAAAAATCCCACTGAGTTACGGTTCTATGTCACTAGATAAGACATTTGAATAATGTTGTAGCCTACATTGTCCGCCCTCGAACAACGACTGCTTCTCAAATCTCAGAGTTCAACGTGGTATTCACAAAACAGTGCCCAGTTTATTTGGACCAGCTTACTCAGAAATCACAGCCTGTCAGTATGAATAATTATTGATCTATATAGCCTATGTTCTACCGGGGGTTCAAAATATGTAGTTTTGTGTTATTACCTAAAACTGTGTGTATTAATGCAGATTGTCTGTCGTTCTTACTACTTTGAGTAAAGATAATGGATGGAGCAAGTGTAACCCCCTCCTGTTCAAAACCACCTCACTCTAAGCAGGACTCGAACTCAGGTCCGCCAGCATGAGAGTCGGATGCTCTAACAAGGAGGCTAAAGGCTGCAATCTCTAGCATCAGTCGCCAGAGCGTCTCTTGAGATCAGAAGAGTGAGGTTTACTCGCACAGCAACTACTAGCTGGCCTCCGTCACACAAGATTTGTTTTACAAACTTTAATGTTACATCAGTCATTCACGTTAGTGCTTGGCTAACGTATGCACTGTTATTGATACAGTTCCCGCATGTGCACAGCAATAAATTAGAAATACACATGTGTTTGTCGATGGACACACACTTATTAATGCTGATGGTGAGGATCTCATAATGTTCCTCAAAATGAGTAGCGTATCACTGAGAAACGTCAAGTCGTGCTTGTGATGGAGGTTCGGGTTGAATAACCGACGTCATTGTTGCGGTCTTTACAGTGTGTGGACCATCGCTGAGCTTTAGGAAGCGGAGCTGAAATTTATTGGGCGGTTTGTTTCTGACGGGTGCTGTACATGGTTGTGTCACAACAGACTGGGCCATCTGGCCAATCAGAGCAGAGTAGCTCGCGGAAAGGAGGGATTTAGAGAGACTGATTCATCCGACGAGTCATTTGAGAATCATTGACAAATGTGGTGATGTGCAATGCATATTATGAGAAAATGACCTTTGATGCATGTAAACCTGTTGTAGGAGACCTCCAAAGCTAAATTAAGAGCCTTTAAAATAGCATAATATATATGTTTTAATTTGTTTTGTAATATGGACATTGGATGGTAATACCACCATGGTATTCCTTGATATACTTTTGAGTATCATGTTAACTGCATTCTGTATGTTTATGATAATCATTCAGAATCTTTGTATGCCAACTGGAAGAAAAAAACAAGTACTGTTTTGATCAGATACGGTCACTATAGCATGGTACAGTTTTGAAGAGGGTAGGAAAAAGCTTTAAAATCTCCTTTGTTAAAAAAATCCAAAAAGTTGTTTCAGTGATCTATTCCAGTCAAAATGTTTTTGCTCCACATCTAGTTTTAAACACTAGCCTAATTGAATCAAGTGTAGCTCAAGGTTGCAACAAAAACAATTTTTTTTTTTTTTTTTTTTTTGTCCGTTTCGGTTTCTTTTTTTCCCCAGTCACTATCAAGAATTATGAACAGGCGGGCTCATTAATTACATTGACAAATACACATTTTTCTCTGGAACACCAAAGAGAGGCGAAGCTATCCATATCAATAGCCCTATTCATAGAGGACCTGAGAGACCAAAGTCTCTGTTTAAATGTTGAGTGTAATCGAATTCTTGACTAAAGAATAGCAGCATATAACTGTGTGCTAGCAGCGGTGTAAAAAAGGGAAACTGGGGAAAAATAAACAGAAAATTACAGCAGAGAAGTGCAGGGATTGGAACAGTGTAGTGCATTATCTGCCCTGTCTGTATTGCCATGGCAGTACCAGTAACCGAGCAGACAGAATTCCATCTAATTGCTCAATCTATTTGCATCTTTTTTCCAAGTGTTTCATGTCAATCCTCATTCCAAGACAGCCACAGATAGAAGTTAGAACCTAATTTTAATCTCCCACCCCGTTTTCTTTGCAACGATTGAATTCCACGTATCAAATTCACTTTTGATCTCATTATCCATGGCAGGCTGCCAAGTTTAACGTTCTTAAAGGTAGCAAATTCTGCAGCGAGATATTGTATAACGGCATGATAACAAGCTTTGGATAATACCTGTCCGGGCTGTTGTATGTGACACAGTGTCTTTGCATTCCCAGGCTTCATTTTTAATCAATAAATTTCAGTTTCCAACACTGTAAAAGGCTTGCTGAGGATCTGACTGCCTAGTTTATGAAGCGGATAGTCTCTGAATTCTGTGTGAGTTGCTATGTTGTTTGGCAACCGTAAACAGCACACAGTTATGCTAATGACCCATATGACTTCAGATTAATTGTTTTTCAAATAATTATTAATAATACATTTAATGGTTCATTGAATGTTGGGTGTCACATACAGTACTGAACCTTACATAAATATTAAAATTATGGCTGATAATTATTTTCATTTTATGACTGATTTATGACCAACTTTAAATACACCAATCAGGCATAACATTATGACCACTGAGAGGTGAAGTGAATAACACTGATTATCTCTTCATCACGGCACCTGTTAGTGGGTGGGATATATTAGGCAGTAAGTGAACATTTTGTCCTCAAAGTTAGAAGCAGGAAAAATGGGCAAGCGTAAGGATTTGAGTGAGTTTGACAAGGGCCAAATTGTGATGGCTAGATGACTGGGTCAGAGCATCTCCAAAACTGCAGTTCCCGGTCTGCAGTGGTCAGTATCTATCAAAAGTGGTCCAAGGAAAAAACAGTGGTGAACTGGAGACAGGGTCATGGGTGGCCAAGGCTCACTGATGCATGTGGGGAGCGAAGGCTGGCCCCCATCAAACAGACGAGCTACTGTAGCTCAGATTGTTTAAGAAGTTAATGCTGGTTCTGATAGAAAGGTGTCAGAATACACAGTGCATCACAGTTTGTTGTGTATGGGGCTGCATTGCCGCAGACAAGTCAGGGTGCCCATGCTGACCCCTGTCCACCGCCGAAAGCGCCAACAGTGGCACGTGAGCATCAGAACTGGACCACAGAGCAATGGAAGAAGGTGGCCTGGTCTGATGAATCACGTTTTCTTTTACATCACGTGGATGGCCGGGTGCGTCTGCGTCGCTTACCTGGGGAACACATAGCACCAGGATGCATTATGGGAAGAAGGCAAACCGGTGGAGGCCGTGTGATGCTTTGGGCAATGTTCTGCTGGGAAACCTTGGGTCCTGCCATCCATGTGGATGTTACTTTGACATGTACCACCTACCTAAGCATTGTTACAGACCATGTACACAATCTCAATCCAATCGAGCATCTGTGGGATGTGCTGAAGAAACAAGTCCGATCCATGGAGGCACCACCTCACAACTTACAGGACTTAAAGGATCTGATGTTAACATCTTGGTGCCAGATACCACAGCACACCTTCAGGGGTCTAGTGGAGTCCAAGCCTCGATGGGTCAGGGCTGTTTGCACAGCAAAGGGGGGACCAACACGATATTAGGATCGGTGTATAGGCTATAATATTACAGTTATTAATATACTCCACCGCTGTGTGTAAATAAATAAAAAATATAAAATGAAAAGTGAATAATTTTAAGTTAATTTTAAAGTGACAGCGAGCAAGCCAGGGGGTACGTGGGGATCCCGCCAGTGGAGCGGGCCGTTGCGATGCAACTGTGTCCGGCGACCGCCTCCAAACGGCGCGGTGACCCACGTCTCCCGTCCAAGGCCTGTAAGTTCTCCTCCAGTCTGACTGCGAAGGCTTACAGGTCTTGTCGCCAGGCTGCGTCCGCCTTGCATGCCATGGCGTTGCTCCAGGTACACCAGGCCCAGGCACTCATGGACATGCACGAGGGTAGCCCTGGCCCAGAGCTCCTCCGGGAGCTCCAGACGGCGACGGACCTCACCCTCCGGGCAACGAATGTGTATGTACAAATGTCCCATATGTGTATTCTCCACGGTACGGCTTCCCACGGCAAGCCAGTGTCTTTCCCTTGGGAGAGCTCGCTCTGTCGTCTCAGTGTGGTGTTAACCCCTACCTAAAATTGACCGGGTCCACCCCTGGGACTTCCGTATGTTGTACTGCCCACGGCCAGTCCATACGCGTATTTTCCACATGGTAACTCCCTCCGGGCATGATGTGGCTTCCGCAGCGGCCCCCCTGGGCCCCCCTGGCCCACGCTTTCCCAGCGTTATCCAATAGTCTGCTGAGTGGGTCTTGCGGAACAGCAGCTGTGACTCTCCCTGTGTGAATTTCCCCGCCCGGAACAGACGGGGTCTGAGGGGCTCTCGCAGGGCACTGGAAGTGGTAGTAACTGTGGCGTGTTCCAAAGGGATCCCAAGGGAAAGGGAACGTCTCGGTTACGTATGGTAACCCTCGTTCCCTGAAGGAGGGAACGGAGACGTACGTCCTGTCGCCACAGTTGCTGTACCATCACTGCAGGCCGAGTCACTGGTACGGCTCGTCAGTGAAAAACAAACATGCGCTGCATTTCACTTCCGCGGGGCGGAGCGCGAGATGCAAATCTCGTACGTCAATTCTCATTGGCCTGTTCTCTATATCTCGAAGCTGGTAGGGGCTCCCTGAAGTGATCCCAATTCGTCGGTGACGTCCGGCGACGACTCCTCGCTCCTCCTTCAGGGAACGAGGGTTACCATACGTAACCGAGACGTTTTCATTGCATTATTTCAGTTACGTGTGTTACCCTGCTGATGTTTTGTCTTTGTGTGTATGACCCTGGCACTGTCTATCAGTGTTGGGGAGCAACTGTAATATTACAGTTACTGAGAAAATGTTTTAATTAAATTACAGTTAATTATGAAAACATTTATTATGAATAATTTAATTAAATTTTTTCTCAGTAGCTGTAATATTAATGTTAACGATTACAAAGAAGGTTACATCTGAATATTTTCTGTAAAAAGCTAGGATATGTTGAATAATATTAATTTGTTGCTCTGCCTGTTTTTGATGTGCACGATGCCTCCTGTCATTTAAAGTCTGTTTAGATGCTATTCTGATGCTTTTGATTGGCTCTCTTATTTGAATTTGCAGTGTCTGCCAATTACATCAATCCACATTTCCACTGAAAGCTTTAGGCTACAACCGGTCTGAGAGTCGCCACCATGGCAAGTGATAAAAATGTGTGTGCTGGAAATGTACAAATCATTTCATCCAGAAATCAGAAAAGGGTGCAAATATAACAGTTCAAAATATGTTTGCCAACTATTAAAATGCTATCAATGTCAAACCTGAGGATTCATCTGCAGGTTTGTAACTTGGCCTACAATTAACTGTAAGCAGTCATTAAATAAAGTAAGGCATACTCCCGCCTGCCACACCATGCTAATAATGCGTATTAAAGACATATTTGTATTGTTTGGTGCATGTCCACTAGTTTATTTATGTTAATCTCCATTCATAACAAATTAGTCTGCTAGATAGCTAAAGACAGCCACACTTCTATTTATGTACCCTTTGACAGAAAATATATAATGCTTTCCATCCTTGAATAAGGTTGGTAACCATGTCAGATCTAATATTACAGTTATTTCAGCATTGTAGCATAATAAACACACACACAATAGGAGACATGCTTATTCAATAACTGTTATTTCCAGTTTGGGTTTATGTATATGCTTTATTTTTTAAGATAAACTGTTTTTTCCAAGGCATTGTCATAGATTTCAATGTTTCTTATAGCTATGCAAAGATTTAATTTCAAAAACAGTATCATAGCTATTAGACTATTTCTTGTCATGATTTTAAATCTGTATTTAACCTCAGAACGATCTCAAAATAAAAAGAGGTGTTATTGTCTGATTTTGTGGTGGCTGTACTTTAAATTTAAATATTTATAATCTTAATTCAGGTGAAGCATTTTGAATGTCTGACAGTAATCAGTGTTGAGCACTACTGTAAGGTTAACCCTGCCTGGTTTAAATATTTGAGAATGAATGATAACAGCTGAATACATCCAATAGGAAATTTAGAAAAGTAATCAAATGTAATCAGTTACATTATTTTAATAAAGTAATTGAAATAGATAAATTATTTTACATAATTTTTATTATACAATTATTTTACAATAAATAATTGTAATTGAACTTGTAATCTTTAACCTATTACATTTCCAAAGTAACCTTCCCAACACTGCTGTCTATGACATTTGGACATGTTTTATGAACAGGCTTGCACTTGAGGCCAGTGTTGGGGGTAACGCATTACAAGTAACTTGAGTTATGTAATCAGATTACTTTTTCAAGTAACTAGTAAAGTAACACATTACTTTTTAAATTTACAACAAAATATCTGAGTTACTTTTTTCAAATAAGTAACGCAAGTTACTTATATCTGAGAGCTCTATTGTCCCAATATTGAGAAAAATTGTAAGTGCAGAGGCGTTATGTGTGTAAACATGATGGTTACTGTAGTTTCAAAATGTGAGCATTTACTCACTTGCACAAAGAAAATTCTGTATCCCTCAAAATGAATAAAATCAGTCAAATGCAAAATCAGAATACTATGCAAACCTCCAATAATTAAATATGTTAAATAAAACAACCATTTTTATGCATTTAATCTCACTTTATTGACCAATGTCTTGCTGCTGACCTTTCGATGATTCAGTTCAACTATGAGCAAAATTTTTATTGGTGAACTTTTTTTTTCTCCTGTCTTATTCTTCCATTGTCCAGAATGGCAGCACAGCTGAAAGGTTTAAGCTGCGCCTCTACTGTACACGTGTGAATTTGCATTTCCTTCAGCCTGAGGCTTATTATTTCAGTGTAGGTGTAAACACGTCTTTATATTTGCACAAAAATATAACTCTTTTGTTGTAAAAAACAAAACAAAGACAAAGCCCAGGTGAGAAAATGTAACGTAAAAGTAACGTAACGCATTGCTTTTCTTAAAAAGTAACTAAGTAACACAATTAGTTACTTTTTAAGGAAGTAACGCAATATTGTAATGCATTACTTTTCAAAGTAACTTTCCCCAACACTGCTTGTGGCGAACTGGATTCATCACAGGGCTTTTTTACTGGACCTGTGTTATCACAGTGGTTATCTGTACATTTTGTACAAGGTAAAAAGCAGATTTTGGTAGTTAACATTACTTAATTATATACCGGAAACATTTTCACAATATTTCTTATGGTAAATTGGTGAACTGGTGCTGCCAGCATTTTTTTTTTTTTATTACTTTTCTTTTTTTACAATTAAATATATATGGAGCCTGTAAAGGGATCTTTACCAAATAAATAAATAAATATATTGTTTACATTGGCCAAGTTCAAGGGTCCATAAAAAAGACATTCAAAAGTTGGTATGGTAAATTTCATGCTGATCAATTTCTAATATTGCTCGATAACTGATATGGTACCACAATATTGCGCATCCCTTACTCTTCAGGCACTCTTGACATGTTCTGAGATCTCTTTAAGAAAAGAGTCCATTCAGACAGTTGGTTTCTGAGGATTTTCCATCTTTCTAGGTCCAACATAAATCATACAAAACAAGGAAATGTGAGAGATGGTATATTGGATGATTGAAGCTTCCCTGTAGTGCAGGCTGGTCACAGCTCAGCCTGATCCCTGTAGCACATAAGAGCACTGAACCGCAAATCCTATCCACTGGTGAGATTGTGTATGTGTGTGTGTTTGTGTGCGCAGGTTGACCGCTGTGTGCCATTGAACTCTCCGGGGAACCACAGGAGGAACAGAGAGCCAAGACAGTTGAATTCCCTTTGTTTTGCCTTGAGGCTACGGCCGTAATGAATGCTGACAAAACTCATAAATTCCTCATACTGGGGTGCCACACATTTCCTCTAGCCCAATGGTATCAGTGCAATGGCAGTGGCAGATTTAAAAGGCATTAAGCAATTTATCAGGCCTCCATGATAGATGTGGAGGCATGCATCAAAAAACACAAAGCATTCTGGACCATTTCAAATCACCGCTTCAGATCATCCTTGCTTACAGAGTTCTCTATCAAAAATATCGCTATGCAGAAAGAACAGTTCACTCCGTCTGGGGACCTCTCTGTTCAGATACTCGGAAAGCCTGATTAAATGTGATTCTGCGATGCATATAAACAGGTTTTTCAGAAAAACTAGGAGTTGCATCACCAAGGTCATGGGTTCGAATCCCAGGGAATATGAAAACTGAAAAAAATAATAATGCTTTGAATACACTTACAATCTCCTCCGGATAAAAGCATCTGCAAAATGCATAAATGTAAAACACATGTAAGATCACTTATAGATCATTCAGGTACATTCTCGACATGAGAGGTTTTTCCAAATTCAATATAATTTGGTATAACTCCAGTCACCTTGTGTGGAAAACTACTGGAATAATTTGACCTTCAAGTGGAGTCGGAAATATTCTCACTAAGAGATACAAGCACATGAATCACCAAGCAAAGTTGTATTTCCAAGTGGGAAACTCTAGAGTGGTGACACTGAAAGGGGGCATGTTGATTTTAATATATACATCTATATATACAGTAGATCATACCATATATCTACATTCAGAAGCACAGAAACATAATTAATACAGCGTCGTTGTTAAAAAAAACAGAGATCTGCACAGACACAGGTAATTCACACACATCTCTCTCTCGATTGATTGATAATTAATTCAAGTAAATGCTATAATTCATTAATTTAAATAAATGTAATCTTACCACACTATGTGTCTGATTCAAAGCGGGCAGAATCTTAGATCTAACGAGCCGTAACTGATGAAAATAGCCAACATTTTTATCCTTCCGGTCAAATATTGTGCTGCAAACATCAATAACAGCTTTAACTTGTCAATGCTGGCAAATGAAGGGGGATAATCCATGGCTAGCTGTACATTAAAATCGTTTATTACACGGCTCTGTAGAATACTTGATTCTGATTGGTCAAACAGACCATACAGAGGTATGTAATCCCTCGTTAACAACCGGTAAAAACTGATAACAGAGGCTCAATATAATTGTCTAATTATTTACGTATATGGCAATACGTATGTGTAATAAGTGGAATTATGTACATCCAGCTGGTTGTTATTGCAGAATAAACTCCTTCAGGGTGATGCAAGAACCATCCTTATCACCCTGTCGGGGTTTAAACCCTGGTTTAACAACCAGCTGGATGTACAGTCCCCTCCACTAATCTTGGCACCCTTGGTAAATATGAGCAAAGGCGACTGTGAAAATAAATTGGCATTTATCCTTTTGATCTTTCAAAAGATTCACAAAATTCTAACCACTGAAGTAAAACAATTGAAAGGGGAGGAAACTCACACTATGAAATGTTTTTCTCCAATGCATGTTGGCCACAATTATTGGCACCCCTAGAAATTCTTATGAGTAAAATATTTCTAAAGTATATTCCCATTCATATTTAAGTTTTTTTTTTTTTTTAAGCACCCCAGGGTGTCTAGCCATGACTTCCTGTTGCACAGGAGTATAAATATGAGGAAACACAAAGGCCAAATTCCCTTAATCATTCATCACAATGAGTAAAACCAAAGAATATAGTTCTGATGTGCAGCAAAAGATTGTTGAGCTTCACAAAATAAAAAGTGGCTGTAAGAAAACAGCTAAAGCATTGAAAATCCCCATTTCCACCATCAGGACAATAATTAAGAAGTTCAAATCAACTAAAGATGCTACGAATCTGCCTGGAAAAGGACGTGTGTCTATATCGTCTATATCGAGGAGGAGAGTTGACTCTCCAAGGATCACAGCTGGAGAATTGCAGAGATTAATTGAGTCTTGGGGTCAGAAAGCATAAAAAAATAAAAAATAAATAAATAAATAAAAAAATAAACCTAAATCACCACATGTTGTTTGGGTTGTTGGGATTCAAGAAAAATCCTCCTCGCTCATCCAAAAACAAACTCCAGCATATTCAATTGTCAGACAAGGCTGGGACTTCAAACGGGACCTGGTTCTGTGGTCAGATGAAGCTAAAAAAAGAGCTTTTTGGCAGCAAATCCACCAGATGGGTTTGGTGCAACCAGGCATAAAAATACCCCAGGCCCACGGTTAAATATAACGCTGGATCTTTAATGTTGTGGTCCTATTTTTTGTTAGAGGTCCTGGACATCTTGTTCAGATACATGGTATCATGGATTCTAGCAAATACCAACAGATAAAAAAAAAAGGGCTTCTGCTAGAAATCATCTTGGTTACGACTGTAACCTTAGTTACCTGAATAAGGAACGAGACGCTGCGTCACCGCTTTGGGAACACCTCTGCGTGATTGTGTCGTGAAGCACATATGTAATCAGTCCAATAGAGAGACGGAACGTCATAGGCGGGTGACGTCATAGACCCGGAAACTATAAAGCATACTGGCAAACACACGCCTTTAGCTTCTGTAATGTGAATGAAGCAAGACGCTTGCGGGCATGCGGGGAGTATGGCAGGGTGACGCAGCGTCTTGTTCCCTATTCAGGGAACTAAGGTTACAGTCGTAACCGAGACGTTCCCTTTCAAGGGAACTCACGCTGCATCACCGCTTTGGGAACGAGAATACCCACGTCCCAATAGGAGCCAGATGCCCGCATGTAACACTGTCTAGGGAGCGAGCACCCGAGCCCCAGGAGTAGCATTAATGCCAAGCTCATAGAACCTAACAAAAGTGTGAGGTGAGGACCATCTGGCCGCATCACACACATCTTGCAGAGAGGCCTCTGCCTGAAGAGCCTGAGAGGCCACCATACCCCTAGTTGAGTGGGCCCGCACAGCCAAGGGAGAAGGCTGTCCGACCACCACATAAGCAAGTGAGATAGCTTCAACCACCCACTTGCTCATCCTCTGCTTTGAAGCCGGACCCCCTCTTGAGGGTGGCTCATAACAAACAAACAACTGTTCAGCTTTCCTCCACAGGGCAGCTCTGTGGACATAAGCATCTAATGCACGAACAGGGCAAAGCAGATTGAGTTTTCCTGGTCTGACGTCACAAACAGAGGAGATTAGAAGGCCTAAAGTACAATAGGTCTCACATGATTAGTGGGAACCTTAGGGACATAGCCCAGTCTAGGATGAAGGAATGCCTTAGCCATACCAGGAGCAAATTCCAAGCACGAGGGTGCCACAGAGAGAGCTTGCAGATCCCCTATTCTCTTCAGGGAAGAAATAGCAAGTAGAAAGATAGTCTTCAGAGTAAGAAACTTCTCAGAAACTGTTTCAAGTGGCTCAGAGGGAGCCTTAGAAAGGCCTTGAAGGACAATGTCCCAGGCCGGCACCCTGGTGCGTACTGCAGGTCTTAACCTCAAAGTGCCACAGAGAAAACGAGTAACTAGAGGGTGTCGCCCCAAAGACACACCACCCAAAGGAGAGTGGTAGGCTGCTAAGGTCGCCACGTACACCTTTAAAGTGGTGGGAGCTAACCCAGAGGAGAACCTCTCCTGCAGGAATTCCAGCACCGCACTTGCAGGGCAGTTAACTGGGTCCCACAGGCAGCCTCTACACCATAAGGTGAAGAGTCTCCATTTCAAAGCATACAGTTTCCTCGTGGAGGGAGCACTAGAGTGTAGAATGGTCTCAACAACCTCGGTTGAGAGACCGGAACTTATGAGCTGGGCCCCCTCAGAGGCCAAGCCCACAGTTTCCACAACTCTGGGCGAGGGTGCAGGATGGCCCCGCCTGAGAGAGAAGAATCTGAGTGGAATCCCCAGTGGAGAGCCATCGAGGAGAGACACTATGTCTGAGAACCAGGCTCGGGCCGGCCAGAACGGGGCAACTAATAGCAGATGGGCCCTGTCCTGGCGCACTCTCTCCAGAACTCCCGGAAGCAGAACAATCAGGGGAAATGCGCACAGGGGCAGCCTCGGCCACTCCTGTACCATAGCGTCCAGTCCGAGAGGAGCTGGCGGCACTAGGGAGAACCACAGATGACATTGAGTGTTCTCTTGTGTAACGAACAGGTCCACTTGTGCCCTGCCAACCTTCTCCCAGAGGAGCTCCACCACCTCGGTGTGGAGTCTCCATTACCTGGGCCTCGGCCCCTGCCTCAACAGGATGTCTGCTTCCACATTCAGGCGCCCCAGGATGTAAACTGCCCTGACTGAGTTCAGTTTCCCCTGGGCCCACCAGAGGATCTGACGAGCCAGCTTGTATAACAGTTGAGACCTCAGACCCCCCGAAGGATGATATAGGAGACCACCGATGTGCTGTCTGTGCAAACCAGCACATGATGGCCCCTGAGCTATGGCAGGAAGTGTTTCAAAGCCTGAAACACAGCCAACATTTCCAGACAATTTATATGCCATGAACAATTGCACTCCTGCCATAGGCCCTGGGCCGAGCGACCACTCATGGTCGCCCCCGAGCCCGACAGGGAGGCATCCGTGGTCAGAGACGCACGCTGACACAGTGCCCCCAGGGATGGGCCCTGGGCCAGAAACCAAGGATCCTTCCACATAACCAAGGCGCGGAGACACCGCCGCGTTACCTTAATTACGCGAAAGGGTTTCCCCTCAGGGAAAAACCCTTGGTCTTGAGCCACCACTGTAACGGCATGTACAACAGGCTGCAAGGAATCACGTTGGCCACCGCTGCCATCAGACCTAACAGTCTCTCAAACTGTTTCACAGTGAGTGACTGGCCTAGCTTCACCCCTTTGACTGATGAGAGGATCGACCCTATGCGAGGCCCTGATAGATGAGCCTGCATTGAGAATGAATCCCAATTCACACCCAATCAGAAAAGATTAAACTAAATCAAATGTTGCTCTCAGAGGTTTAGTTGGTAAAGACGGAGCTTTAATGGCCGATGCAGATTTGGGAGAGAGATGGCTCGCGATCGTCTCTTCCACCCTCGGCATCGGACCATATCTTTTCAGCCCCCCGATATTACTATAAACTGACATATGGGGACTGAATCAAGCCTGCTCTTTATCTTGGGATCGGGCTTCTGAACCCAGAGAAGCGGCCGCGGATCTGACGGGTGAAGGCTGAGAAAGGGCGGGGCCCGTCTCAAGCCCGACCGTCAGATCCATTTGCGAACCCCACGACATGAGCTGCCGCTGTGCCTCGGAACGCAAACAGGGACACCCTCCTCAAAGAGCGCCCCGGAGTGATCGCAGCATGCGAAGAGGCAGCGCCTCACAATGCTCGCAGCTGGCCCCAAACAACGCACATCAAGTGTGTATCCCCACTCGTAAGGAAGCGCGAGCAGGGAGGAACACACTTTAAGAACGATTGTTCGCTCGCCATATCTCTCTTTGTCAGTGTGTGTGTGTGTGTGTGTGTGTGTGTGTGTGTGTGTGTGTGTGTGTGTGTGTGTGTGTGTGTGTGTGTGTGTGTGTGTGTGTGTGTGAACTTTGTGGGAGAAAAACAACAAAGTCTGAACTCAGACACAAACACAGAATGACAGGGACAATGAATACAGAGAGCGCTTGCTGAAGGCAACAGAAGCTAAAGGCGTGTGTTTGTCGGTATGCTTTATAGTTTCCGGGTCTATGACATCACCCGCCTATGACATTCCATCTCTCTATTGGACTGATTACATAAGTGCTTCATGACGCAATCACACAAAGGCGATCCCAAAGTGGTGACGCAGCGCGAGTTCCCTTGAAAGGGAACTTATAATGGGCTGTGATTAGATCTTCCATCAGGACAATGATCCAAAACAAACATCAAAATCAACACACAAATGTGTGACTGAGCACAAAATGAGCTTCTGCCATGACCGTCCCAGTCCCCTGACCTGAACCCTATAGAAAATGAGTGGCTGAACTGAAGAGAATCTGAAGGATCTATTCTGTATGGAGGAATGGTCCCTGATCTCTTGTCAGGTGTTCTCCAAACTCATCAGGATTATAAAAGAAGACTCAGAGCTGTTATCTTGGGAAAAGGACATTGTGATAATGGGGTGCCAATAATTGTGGCCAACGTGAACTAGAGAAAAACATTTATTTCATAATGAGATTTTCCCCCCACTTTCAATTCTTTTACTTCAGTGAAAGGTTAGAATTTTGTGAATTTTTTTCAATGAAAGATCAAAAGGATAAACAATGCAGATTTATTTTCACAGCCTTCTTTGATCATATTTACGAAGGGTGCCAATATTAGTGGAGGGCACTGTACATTATCCCTTACTTAATGCGCAGCTAACCGTGGATTATCCCTTCCATTACTCTATAGATCAGTGAGCAGAAAAGCAGGTCTGTAGTGGATTACAATTGCAGTTTATTTAAATGTAACATGCTGTATTTCAATCATTTTAAAGGTGTGATGTAAGAGAGAGCGGGGCACAACCTAACGCCTTTTTTCTGTCTCAGTTTGTGTAAATCCACTTGGGGTTCAGAGTATTTCTTTTTTCCCACATTAATTTCACACGTCTAGTACAATTATGTGGTTTTGTTTCATTAATACAGTGTATATTTTTTCTTGATTTATGGAATGGAAGTGAAATGTGACAACATGCCCCATAGGTGGGGTACAGTGTAACATGTGAGGGGAACACTGTAACATCATCAAATGACAGCTTAAAATATTACCTGATATAATCAAAAACAAATATCCAAGACAAGCTAAAATATTTTGTAAATACAATACAATTATTAACTTTTAAAACATAAAATAATGGCATTTTTTAATAATTAAAAATAAACAAATTTTTGAGTTAATGCAAAGATATTTTTAATTTTGGTGCAATGGGTTAGGGTTAGGGTTAGGTAAATTGTTGATATGGCAACTAGTAAATACACAAAGTTTTGTCATCCTGGCATGTGTGGAAAGTTTTAAACCATGCATGTTACAACTAACCCCGTCTTAGGTTGTGCCCGCGCTCCCCTACAGAAAAGCTGACAGACAGAAAGTGTTTAATAACTCTTTCACAGTGTGCTTTATGTAGCACAAATGTAGTTTTGACACCAAGTATAAAGAAGTGAACATTTTTAATTCAGATGCGGTTACTTAGGTTTATTGGTCACAATACAATTCTTTTATTTAGGCTATGCTTCCATGTTATGTTTCCAACTTGAATGTGTAATGTTATAATAATGAACCCTGACTCACAGATAGCCTTGCCATGAGCACTTGTAGGCAGCATAAATACCACTAAATTTATGTAACTCAAACAAATCTCTTTCAGTACAAGCTAGCACATTAGCATGCTAAACGCTAATACCCAATCCAGTCCCAAGCAAAGCATGCTGGGAAGAAATTCACTGCCCTGTGCAACAAAATACAGTCCCAACACAAATAGATTAGTAAACTGCCATTTTACAAAATAAAGTGAACACAAATTAAATTCGAAAAGAAATGAAGTATTGTGCTGCATTAGCTAATTTTAATCAAGTAAATTGTACAAGCAGAAAACAATTCATGTTTTTAGTGTAACTTAATTAAGCAGTGTCATCATACCTTGTTTTAGTCAATTATACAAAGCAGCACCACATACATCATTGTGTTTCCCACACATAGACTAATTTGTGGCTGTGCAGCACAGAATCAACGCCGGCCGCGTTTCGTTATTCATTTTTTTTAACACTATTTATAACACACTTGTCATTTATCAGCTGCATTTCCTTACCCTGCTCTCCCTCCGTCTCTCTGTCACTCACGCGTCTCTCTCTCTCTCTCTCTCTCTCTCTCTCTCTCTCACACACACACACACACACACACACACACACACACACACACAAGTCTGGCGTGCTAGCTTTCTGGGGACTCTCCATAGATGTAATGGTTTTTATACTGTACAAACTGTACATTCTCTCCCCTTACACTAGCCCTACCCCTAAACCTACCCATCACACAACACATTCTGCATTTTTACATTTTCAAAAGAACTCATTCTGTATGATTTATAAGCTTTTGTACCCATGAGGACCTCAATTTATGTCCATACAGTGACATGAGTCCCCATGAGTCTGTGCATTCAGGTTGAAGTCCCCAACAGGATAGAAAAACATGTACGTACACACACACACACACACACACACACACACACACACACACACACACACACACACGTCCCACACGCGTTCCATTTGACCGTAAGTCAGGGTTGCCAACGCATTTGGTGTGAGACACGCTTTCAGGCTCTGTCTCAAGCTCTCACTCTGAGTAAATCTCACGCCAAATTGCCAAACCTGCTTTTGATACGAAACATAGTCTAAACTTTTAATTTTTTAAAAGTTTTAATACGAAATTCAAACAATAAATGGCGTTTTTCCACACTTAATGTGGCATAACAGTTAAAGCCAGAGTTGTGACGTGTTCATCATTGATTATTACATCAACCCCATTTACAGTGTCATTTTATTATGGAGAGTGATGGAGATGCAACATTGTTAACATTAATGTCAAAGTTTTTCTTGTATTTAGCCCTCAGGTATTCCTTACTAATTGGTCTCACTCATGGGTGGTCAAATGTGACCATACACCTTAACTATTTTTCTATTAAATAAATGTTCTATATTTTAGTTTAATAATATTTAATGAATATTTTGAGGAGATCTTTTGGTACTAAATTCTATTTGTGCAATAATTATGGTCCATTGATGACCCCTTAAAATATTTTTCTTCTAATATTTCTATTATTTATGTTACAATTAGTGTAGTAATTAAGGTTAAAATAGAGAATTCCAGTGAAAAGAGGCAAATGAGAGTCATTTTGTGGCTGGAAAAATAATTTTCATTTGTAATGCTATCACCCACTAGGTGCCTGCATGGCTCTTTAAAAAAATGTATCTAATCTAGTTGCTCAAAAAAGTATTGCAGATCATAACTGCTTACTTATTTTTAGGTTTTGCATTTGAATACATACACTGTAAGAAAAAAGGTACATTGCTGTCACTGGGGTCGTACCCTAAGGTACAAAAGTGAAAAGGTACATCTTTGCATCTTACTATATAGTAGGGAAGTGATTTTGAATGATTTCATTAGGTGTGGCAGTGTGACAATTGTACTTGTCATTGCATGTCATTTCCTGTAAGTCACACTGGTGAAAAAGCATTTCAGTTTTTGTACACCTATGACATACAGAACATATAAATGTGTGTGTTCCAAGAACGCATTTGCTTCAGTCATGATGACAGTCTCAATGATAGACTACACCACCTTTTCATTGCCTAGTGAAACACAACCATTTTACTTCTTTTCCCTTGCTAACTGCAGTGTTGTATTAAAGCGCAGCACTCTTGGCAGACACAGTGAGTCATTCTCTGATGGAATGAAATAAACCTCCGTGCCTGATCTTGATGATCCTTTATGATCCTGTCAGCTTCTCTTTCAAGATTGACTGAATGTAATATCTGTTATATATTTTAAAAAATCTGTCAACATCAAAGGCATTGTGGTATTTATTGCCTTTATTTCTGTTTCCTTGCTGTTCAAGACAGTTATATTTTACAATAGCCCTGGCAGTTATACACATGGAAATGGAAAGCAGTTGTCCAAATAGTGTAGATATAAGACAGCACAGTTTTATAACAAAATACATAATGCATTTTATTTACTGCTTTGCTAATTAGCTTTTGTTTAATTTATATGATGCTCCTAAACGGGTTTCGCCTGTAGGGGTATTTTTATGGATGTTCAAAGAATGATCTATTGAATGCTGGTGCTGCAGTCTTCTCTCTGCTGAAGAGGCAAGCACAAGAAATACGCAAATATTCTTGCTGCGAGTATTGATTTAACGGTGCTCTGTTAATATAAAACAATTCTCACAAGTACACAACAATAAGTTTTAAGAACAACCTAGATCAGTGGTTCTTAACTGGGTTCCGATTTGTTAGCAGGAAGCATTTTAAATTTAAAGGGATCTTTCACCTAAAAATGAAAATTCTCTCATAATTTACTCACCCTCAATTTGTTCCAAACCTGTATGAATTTCTTTCTCCTAATGAACACAAATTAAAATATATTTTGAAGAATGTGGGTAACCAAACAGTTGATGTGCCCAATTGATTTCCATAGTATGGAAGATACTGTTTGAAAATACTATGGCGGTTGATAGGGTCCATCAACTGTTTGGTTCCAGGCATTCTACAAAATATCTTCTTTTGTGTTCAGCAGAAAACATAAATACACACAGGTTTGGAACAACATGAGCTAATTTTCATTTTTGGTTGAACTATCCCATTAAGTACATAAATACACTCACCTAAAGGATTATTAGGAACACCATACTAATACTGTGTTTGACCCCCTTTCACCCTCAGAACTGCCTTAATTCTATGTGGCATTGATTCAACAAGGTGCAGAAAGCATTCTTTAGAAATGTTGGCCCATATTGATAGGATAGCATCTTGCAGTTGATGGAGATTTGTGGGATGCACATCCAGGACACAAAGCTCCCGTTCCACCACATCCCAAAGATGCTCTATTGGGTTGAGATCTGGTGACTGTGGGGGCCATTTTAGTACAGTGAACTCATTGTCATGTTCAAGAAACCAATTTGAAATGATTCGAGCTTTGTGACATGGTGCATTATCCTGCTGGAAGTAGCCATCAGTGAATGGGTACATGGCGGTCATAAAGGGATGGACATGGTCAGAAACAATGCTTAGGTAGGCCGTGGCATTTAAACAATGCCCAATCGGCACTAAGGGACCTAAAGTGTGCCAAGAAAACATCCCCCACACCATTACACCACCACCACCAGCTTGCACAGTGGTAACAAGGCATGATGGATCCATGTTCTCATTCTGTTTACGCCAGATTCTGACTCTACCATCTGAATGTCTCAACAGAAATCGAGACTTATCAGACCAGGCAACATTTTTCCAGTCTTCAACTGTTCACTTTTGGTGAGCTTGTGCAAATTGTAGCCTCTTTTTCCTATTTGTAGTGGAGATGAGTGGTACCCGGTGGGGTCTTCTGCTGTTGTAGCCTATTCGCCTCAAGGTTGTGCGTGTTGTGGCTTCACAAATGCTTTGCTGCATACCTCGGTTGTAACGAGTGGTTATTTCAGTCAAAGTTGCTCTTCTAACAGCTTGAATCAGTCGGCCCATTCTCCTCTGACCTCTAGCATCAACAAGACATTTTCGCCCACAGGACTGCCGCATACTGGATGTTTTTTCCTTTTCACACCATTCTGATTCTTGTGGATACTGGATAGCATGACATTAAGATGCTGTGCTCTACAATCTGTTTATTGTGTTTCATATTGTGCAGGTATCTGGCTAACTGGCTAACTCACGTTATTACTGTCTTACTGAAATACTACTGTAAATCAGCTGTGGGCTGCAGTATTACCTAAAACTGTGTCTTTTGCAGATAATGCAGATTGTCTGTCGTTCTTACTACTTTGAGTAAAGATAAAGGATGGAGTAAGATTTGTTTTACAAACTTTAATGTTACATTAGTCATTCATGTTAGTGCTCGGCTAACGTATGTGCTGTTATTGATACAGTTCCCGCATGTGCACAGCAATAAATGTACCTCAAACTGAGTAGCATCACTGTCCTGCTCAAGGGTCGGGTTAAATAACTAGTTCTTCTAATGTTTCATCATCAATTCGGACTGGGATTGGTGTAAAATCAACGTCATCGTCACTATCTTTACAGCGTGTACAATCGCTGAGCTTTGGGAAGCCTCCTCACAGAGCTGGAGTTCAGTTATGGTAATGGACGTTTAGCTTCCGAAATACGCATTGTATGCGGTAGACCAATCACAACAGAGTGCACCATCTGACCAATCAGAGCAGAGTAACTTGTGGAAAGGAGGGATTTAGAGAGACTGATTCATCCATTGAGTCGTTTGAGAATCATTGAACATTGCTTGCATGTAAGTATGTGATTGTGAAATGACTCCCGGGCCAGAAGTTGAGCTGTTGACAAAATGAAATGTACACTTGCCACTTGTTGGTTCAGAAGGAAAGTTAGGTTGATGTCTGCGTGAACAGGCTGCACAGTGGTATGCAAACACACATTATTGACTGTTACATGTAAATGTAGCTTGACCGGTTACTCTTTCCTTTCCTAGTGATTTGTCTGCCCTCTAGGGGTCAGAAATGTTTGTTACCTGTGTCTGTCTTGTTATGAGCAGATAACCTACACCTGCAGACCTCTCGAAAATAAGTAGCTTTGTTGCAACAACTGGGAGGCGGGACTTTGGCAGCGGCCCCGTTGCGCTCCTCTTCTGTCTCTATGTTCCCAGCTATTTTTCTCCCGATATTTTTGTTATGATTATTGTCTTTAAATAAATTACCCTGTTGGACTGAACCTTTTGTGTTGATCCTCTTTTATGTTATGGCTGTGACCGACCGTAACATTGACTGACAGGGAACACACTGTATCATGAAATAAAGTCATAATTATCTCTTAATTGTTTTTACTCTGAGGCTTCCTTACATTTTTATTTACTTTCGTATGATAAATCATTTTGGTTCTGTTTTGGTCTCCACCGTGTAAAACCTTTTGTCCAAATGCAAAACCAGTTGACATGTCATAAGTTAGATAACCTGAACAACCTTTTGATTAAAATCAATGTTCATAAGTGACATCTGCAATCAATGTAAGGGTTGGTGATTACAAACAAACATTTTTAGCTTGTGATTTTGGCCCTTTTTTATGCTGGACTGCTCAGTGTATTAATTAATCATTTGTATTTTTGAACTGATATACTGTGGTGGACTGAAGTGTTTGTTGTACTTGAGCTGTGGTGTTTTTTATTTTTTTATTTTATTTTTTTACTGATGACCAAGTAACAATGTACACTGATTGGAGGGCTTTCGAGGTAATCATAAACAGGACATTTCAGAGTCAGGCATTGGAAGAAGAGGGTTCACAGTGCATACACTCTGAAGATCTGGGGTTAATTTTTTCTACCCCTCTAATTTTTTGTGTTTTGCAGCTCCTGGGTCAGACGTAACAACCCAGCGTTTGGGTAGTTTTTGTGTTACGCAGCTCCTGGGTCAGACGTAACAACCCAGCGTTTGGGATGTTTTTGTGTTACTCAGATCCTGGGACAGACGTATCAACCCAGCGTTTGGGTAGTTTTTGTGTTACCCAGATCCTGGAACAGACGTAACAACCCAGTGTTTGGGTAGTTTTTGTGTTACCCAGCTCCTGGGACAGACGTAACAACCCAGCGTTTGGGTAGTTTTTGTGCTACCTAGCTTCTGGATTAGACGTGACAACCCAGTGTTTGGGTGGTTTTTGTGTTACCCAGATCCTGGGTCAGACGTAACAACCCAGTGTTTGGGTGGTTTTTGTGTTATCCAGCTCCTGGGTCAGACGTAACAACCCAGTGTTTGGGTGGTTTTTGTGTTATCCAGCTCCTGGGTCAGACGTAACAACCCAGGATTGAGTTTTTTGAGTTTTGCGACCTCTTCAGGGGAGAGCAGTGCAGATCCATCAAATTGGTGTCTTCAGTAAAATACAGGTTTGTGTACATTTATTTTATTTACTTTTATTTACTTTATTGTGCCATATATCATTTAATGTTATGCAACATACAGGGGTGCGACGCGAGTCACCTAAACGAGTGTCGTGTCTGTCTTTTCGCGTGATGGAAACGCCATTATGTTGCCTTGCACAAAATGTTATGATTTTATTCAAAAAGATACAGAATGAATGAATAAATAAATAAATAAATAAATAAATAAATAAATAAATAAATAAATAAATAAATAAATAAATAAATAAATAAATAAATAAAGGATGTTAAAGTATGTTCTGAGGACTGTGCACTGATTGTTAGACAGATTATGGATTCAGTCACTGCATATTTTGGCTACGAGAGAGAGGGCAGTCTGAAATTAGAAGTTCCCCTGCTGAACTTGACACAAGCTTCAGCACGAGACCCAGCGCCATTACAGTGGAAACAGAACAACAGAGACTGGTCAATTACACTTGAATTACTTCTAAATGTTTAATTTTTACTTCTAATATTTGTTAAACAAGATTAAATGTAGGCAGTATGTATTAAAAACTATGTGAAATATGCTAAATATGCAAAATATGATATACTGAAATATAATATGATAATACGAAAAATAAAGGAATTATCATGCAAACAGTGGTTGTGTGGAGTATTTTAATAAAAAAGTTTAGAGGATTTAAGTTAATCCATAAACATTAATAATTCATGTATGAAGTAAAATAATAAGTATTATAGTAGTATTATAGTAAAAGTATTTAACCCATAATGCTGGGTCAAATTAACCCATTATGCTGGGTTAAATAAACAACGCATTTGCTGGGTAAAATTAACCCAACGTGTTCTGTACTATATTTACCCAGCCCAATTTTTTTATTTTATTTTATTTTATTTTTTATAATGTAGTAGTGTATCCCTTGATACACCCAGTTGCATTTTCAGTATCTACTGTGAGTTTCATAAAGTGATACACAAGAGTGTGCCATGGCAGCATTGCAATAAAATCTTTTAAGCTAATTTTTTCCCACACTGTATTGCCAATTCCAAACTCTAAGTTACTGTTTCGGAGTTCATTAACTAATTTTAGGAGTGAAGTATAGAGTATTCATATTCAAATTAAAGAGTGAGATTGTAAGGAAGGTTAGGTATTTTTAATTGGATTAATTTGCATAAGGAAATTAGTTTTATGTATCTTCAAACATCATAATCCATAATTACTTTACCATTCTTCCCAGTGCCATATGTACTCTTGTATTTGCATAATATTAATTAGAGAAATGTTCTGTCACAAAGGGTCATTTTAAATGAACATTGTTGAGCTTCTTGTCATTGAATAGCAGGATAATTACCTATTGCTCGCTGGTCAATGACTATTTTAAGAAAGAAAAAAATCAATATTATGATCTGAAGACTAGAACTGCGGCAAAAGGTCCTACACACATTATGAAGTTTTGCACTTTTTTTTTAAGCCAGTAGTTAGCAGTGACAGTGATGAGTAAATAAAGAAGTTTAGTGCAACGATACTCCATTCTCAGTTCATGGAAAGTAAAGGCAGTAAATGTCCTGGCTTGTCAGTATGGGAGATTGTACCTGAAAAACTTCAAGAATAAACCGGTATTAAAAAAAAGAAAGAAGATCTATTTGATTCGAGTCAAGATTCTGCTTCAAAACGAGGCTGCAATAACAACGTTTTGTGGGACAGGGAACAATGGTTCTGAGGAATTGAAAGTGCACTTTACAGTCTGCTCAATAGATTTGGTCAAAGCAGATAACATTCAGAGAGTGGAGCCATCACTCCAATGTCCATCAAAAGGTGTGTCTGCCCTCAAAGAGAGCTCAACAGGGTTTGAAATGCATTCCCTGGGCAGCAATGCAGCCTGCTATGTCTAGTGAAATTGTGTTAAATCATACTTTTTTTAAAAGAAAATCCTATTTTCTACATCAGTATATTGTAATTTTCTTGTAAAAAAAAAAAAATCTAAACTTGCTAAAACAGGATTATGATTAAAACAAACAAAAAATATTTGTCAGTGTGGTGATGATGCAATATCTTGCACAAAAACAAGACTAAATACTGATTATGGATGATGGACGGATGGATGGATGGAGAGATGGAGAGATGTGATTCCTCCTTAAAAACACATTTAAATAGAATGTGATGAAATAGTTACGTGTCACCTATCAATAACACAGGCAAACGTATGCGTGATTTGGCATGGCAGCCACCAGTTCTACATCTTATAATAAATTGCCTAACCATTGCCTTACCTAATGCAGCAACACATACGTTTTCTTCCAATTCTGAATGGATTATCGCCTAGAAAGTGTGCATAAAAGCGCTCCCTTTATAATCACTAAGCTGTCACTCATCTTAAAGGGATAGTTCACCCATAAAATGAATGTTACCCCATGATTTACTCACCCTCAAGTCATCCTAGGTGTATATGACATTCTTCTTTCAGACGAACACAATCAGAGTTATATTAAAAAATATCCTGGCTAATCCAAGCTTTATAATGGCAGTGAATGGCTGTTTCTGCTTTGAAGTCCAAAAAAGTGCATTTATCCATCATAAAAGTAATCCACACGGCTCCATGGGGTGTTAATAAAGGCCTTCTGAAGCAAAGCGATGCGTTTGTGTAAGAAATATATATTATATTTATACATATTTAAAACTTAACAAATTGTAATCTCTAACTTCTGTGTGCGATCACAAGAGACTGGTTTTCCAGCATATGACATAGGACGCAGGCGTAACGTAAATTCTGGTGACAAACGCGGAAGCCCAGAGGATAGAGCAAAAAAAAACTTGGAGAACTAGCATGTTCTCACCAGAGCGTCCTACGTCATACGCTGGAACGCCAGTCTCTCGTGAACGTACATACGACAATTAGCAGAAGTTCGAGACTTTACAGTTTGTAAAGTTTTAAATATGAATATTTTTCTTACACAAACACATCGTTTCGCTTCAGAAGGCCTTTATTAACACCCCGTGGAGCCATGGGCTAATTTTCATTTTTGGGTGAACTACCCCTTTAATTCATCGCGGTCTCACAAAGTTCTGCTAATCGATTAAGCTTACTGTACAATGAATATCTTATTTAGCCTAGATAATGTCTAACACTTCTTTGTTAGAACTTAAATTATAATGAGAGGATTTGAGTTGAGCTATCCTGAAAACTTTCTATTTAGGGGCGATAGAAAGTGTATTAACTCAGTGTTAACTCAATCTCCGAGCGTATCTCAGGGTCAGCTCTCCCGTCTCTGCAGGACGTCTACACCAAACGCTGCAAAGGTAGAGCTACTAAAATCATCAAGGACTCTAATCACCCTGCAAACCCTCATTTCATGCTGCTGCCATCTGGTAAGCGCTTCCGAAGCCTGATGGCCAAAACTGAGAGACTCAGGAGGAGCTTCTTCCCCCAGGCCATCAGACTCCTGAACTCGGTCACTTAACATCACGTGACTTCACGTCAGGATAAACATCGATACACTGACATTGCACTGCACTTTCTGTTCTCGTTGTTACTGTGTAACAACCTGTTATAAACCTGTTTGCACATTATATTCTTATACATTTGTTAACCACATATTTATAAGTCTACAGTTTACTCACTGCACAGTTTACTTCACTTATTTTATTCCACTTCTTTATTTTTATTTTTATTTTCTACTTGACTTGATTTATTTATAATTCTACAGATCATATATATAGTACTTTTTATTCTATTTCTATTATAATTTCCTCCTTGTGTTTTTAACTGTGAATTTGCACTGTCCATGGAGCGGACCTGTTTACATTTCACTGCCGGTTGTATATTCTGTATATAACTGTGTATGTGACAAATAAAACTCTTGAATCTTGAATCTTGAATCTTGAATCTTGAGTGTGCAGATCTCAGCACTGGACAAAAACCTAGAGTTCTGAGTGGTGAGGGGATTCTAACGTAAACACGTCTGATTGGCCATTGCATTCAAGAAATCATCAGATATGTTTGTGATCCTGTATGGCTTAATGCCGCAAAAATACTTTGTCAATAGAAAAACCTATTTACATTAGTTGCGATGCTCTCAAGGACACAATCACCAAATGTTTATCAGTTTATGGTAAAAGTATTTGTGAAAATGCAGAATTCAGTCAGATCTCGTGCACTGAAGAAAAAACTTTCAGCGATAACTAATCGCTGAAGAGTTTCAGCGATAACTAATTTGAACGCCTCTGATTGGCCATTGCATTCATAAGCTCAACAGAGTTGTGTATGATTGGTTATAGTGTGCAACACTGTAAAACACATAAAAGGAATGATTCAACATGAGCAGATCAACATTTAATGCCGCAGTCAACACTTTTCATTTCATTTTCATTTTATTACTAGATTTAGTTCAAATGTGCAGGTGCATTTTTGGCCCAAGCCCCCGTTAATTTTTGACCCAGCCTTATGCTCCGCTTGCAATTGGATGGATGGATGGATGGATGGATGGATGGTTGGTTGGTTGGTTGGTTGGTTGGTTGGTTGGTTGGTTGGTTGGTTGGTTGGTTGGTTGGTTGGTTGGTTGGTTGGTTGGTTGGTTGGTTCATTCATTCTCTGAAAACCAGTATGAATAGACCAGTAGCACACTATTCACAACACTAACTTCACAAGTAAATTTATCGTGTTGGTTTTTAGATGGAAAAGTTGGTTTCTTTATTGGAAAACAAGACAAAACTGATTAATCTATTAAAAAAAGGACAAAAATTAGACATGTTTACTTTAAAGACTTTTTCCAAAGAATCTTAATATTTTCATAATCATCTCATAGATAAATATATATATATATATATATATATATATATATATATATATATATATATATATATATATATATATATATATATATATATATATATATATATATATATATATATATTTTTTTTTTTTTTTTTCGTTTCTTGTTCTTGTACGCATAATTTTAACATACAAAGAAAAAAGAATTGGCTAATGTGGCCCAAAAATCTCAATACAAAATGTATTATCTGAAAACAAATTACTTTCTTAATAAATATTTTACTGGATAAAAATACTGGGCAACACTTTATTTTAATGTGACCTTGTTACACATTACATGTATTTACTATAGTAATAACTATAAATTAGGCATAATTACATGCAACCAATCCTAAACCAAACCCTAACCCTATAGTCACATGTATTTAATTACTATTACTCAGTACTTAAATATATTATTACTCTAACGAGGGACGCATTCAAATAAAGTGTAACCAAATACTGTTTAAGAAAAAGAGTTTATGCAGTAGGCCTACAAGAGTAGCCTAAATAGTCTACAAAAAGTGACGTGAACACGCAACACTGACTCCCCTACATGATATGTGATAATGACCATCTATATTTACTAATGGTCTGCAAATCATTCTGAATGAGTCTCAACCAAATCAAAACAAACTCGAAATAATCTGTGAATTTTAATAAACATGTTGGCTTGTTTGACAGGAACATCTCTTTCCATCCCATTACTAATTCTAAGACAATTTATAGAAAATGTAAAATACTCAAATTAAATGCTATTTTTTAACTATCAAATCAGATTACTAAGGTTCAACTCTCTGGGGCATCTCAATGCTGTGTGGCTCATTACACTGTGCTGACTGTGTCTGGCCCAGAGATAAACATTAGCTTCATGGCTCACAAAGCAGAACTGCAGTCCTCTGGCAATTTGGATGTAACAAGTTCCTCTTCATACCCTCGAGACCATTTTAACTGGGTTTTTCTACACCGACCTGCCAATCATATACTGCAGAGGGAACTGTGGATAGGTCTACTATTAATCTATTTGCAGCAGAATCTATCCAATAATCAGGCAGAAATGTGCGAGTCATTCATGGACTGCACCTTTATAAGCGCTTTGAAAGGAAGATATTAGGCTGGTACCGGGGTGAGAGTATCCAGCCTTCCAAGCAGTATAAGGAAACTGTTTTTCAGCCACATATATATACACTACAAAGACATTTTATAGAGCAGCTGGGTCCAACCAAATAGAGACTCAATGTCAAACTCCTAACAAAACATTCAAACCTTATATGGCATTAACAGTTAAAGAGAGTCGAGCCTTATAAATGTCATATTAAAACCGACACCATAGATAGTATTTTCTATTTGGTGTTGTTCAGCAAGGCCATATGTAGTGCATTAAAAAATACATGAGATGTGGCTTTTCACAAAGAATTTTTTAAAATGTTGCTCAGATATGTAACAATGCACTGCAAAATCTTGAGCATGGAGCTCTTCAAACATTAATCGAAAAGGATTATTCGATATGGCACACACTCCAGTAATCAGTGGGGAACACTCAACACATCTGTGTGAATGCCTCATTAGAGGTGAAGATTTCGTTTATTGAAGGTTATCTTGTTGTGTATAGTTGTTGTTGCATGTTTACGCATTTGCTAATAATTAAAGGAATAAATCATTAAAAAGTAAACATTTTATCATCCTTGTATCATTAAGTTTATCATCCTGGCATCCTTATATCACATAAGGACGGGCCCATCTCGGGTGTGTATTATTTTCTAATAATTCAATGGACCGGAGTCAATTATTTCACTTATACTATATGGCATCGCTATACAAGACATCGTTCAGATGTTGTATTTCAAGACATTTGTCAGGTTTTTGTCCTTAAAACACTCTTGTCTGGACTATTTTTAACACATTTCATCCCACTCCTCCATTACTGATTGCAAAACGTCATTTTACAGCTAGTGAGGGAGGCTTGAGCCATTGATAGCAGACTAATTTTTCCTCCCAACCAGTCGATTATAAAGATTTCATTGGTCATGCCAATCACAGTGCTGATTTCCTACACAATGCTACAACAAATGCCAACCCCTAAATCTAACCTACATCCTAACCTTAACCAATGAAACTGACAGCAAGGCAGGTTTTGCGCTGAATAGCGTGCTAAAGAAAATAGCAGTTCCGGAGATGAGCAGTTAATCATAGCACAATAGGAACTACCAGTGACATTAGTGTATGGTGATTGCCCGAACGCAGGCGAAACACAAGAATAATGGCAAGAATCCGCATTTAAAAAATGGCAAGAATCGCCATAAAAAAAGAAAGAAAAAAAAAGCAGTATAAACACACAGATTATAGTCTATATATTTACTCCAGAGACTAACTCTAAGAACATGGAAAACAGTGATAGGTGGACCTCTCAACCTTTACACTAAAGAGTAACTCCAAGGCAGCTTTCCTGTAGCTCAAACAATAAGAGCGTGGTGCTATCAATGCCAAGGTCATGGGTTCGATTCCCAGGCAAAGCAAGAACTGACAAAATGTAAAAATGTGTACCTTGAATGCAATGTAAGTTGCTTTGGATAAAAGCGTCTGCCAAATGCATAAATGTAACTTGAGTAAAAAAAAGTGTAGTCTGTACTTCAACTTTTAAGCTTTCCTGTAGCTCAAATAATAAGAGCGTGGCGCTAGCAACGCCAAGGTCATGGGTTTGATTCCCAGGGAAAGCAAAAACTGACAAAAATGTGTACCTTGAATGCAATGTAAGTCGCTTTGGATAAAAGCATCTGTCAAATGCATAAATGTAAATGAGGGGACCTCATTATAGGTATTTCTGCTCAGCTAGCGACTTTGGACATCATCCACATGGCAAACGCTAACACTTTTTCATATACTGTCTACTTTCTTTGTATAACAGTCTAATAATCGTAATCTAATAACGTATTAGGCAGGACTGTTAAACAGATCATAAACTAATGAATACGGAGAATTTGAGAGCTGTGTGCTCAGGCGCCATTAAAATAAAGGTTCACCGTGCCGTCAAAATAAATGTCAAGCACGGCATACATCACTTCACAGTTCTTACTGGCGGTGCGAATGCAACCAAGAAAATAGCCCTGGGGGAACTTTTTGTTCTCTGGGAACCACCCTGGTTGGTTAGTTCCTATAACTAAGTTCCTATAACTTCCCTGTGTGAAAGCCCCTACTGGGACCTTTTTAGTTGCACCCAGTGTCACTGCCCCCTCCTACCCTGCAAATCTCTAGCCCCGGGACACCCCCAACACTTAGAACAAAGCGATGCAGTAGAAGTCGAGCTGGAGCGGCTCTTGGGAAAACTTGCGGTGTATTCCCGGTTATATCGTTGACCGGAGATTCAAACTCCAGTCCGAACTCCACTGGCCACAAGGCAGACTCCTCTCACACAGAGAAAATGTATTTATATTGGCATATTTATATTCAACAGCATATTTTATAACTTGTTATTTCAGATCAGACATATTTTATAACTTGTTATTTCAAATCAAGACAGTTTAACTTTCAAAGCTTTCCAATTGCGAAAGTCTTTGAGCCCCCTTTTGGAGGTTCTGCCCACGTTTGGAGTTCACGCCCCATTTTGGAGATCTCAAGTCGAGTGTGTGTCCATACTGTATGTGTGTGCGTTTGAGAGCGAGAGAGAGCGGAATAAAGAGAGCATGTGCTTTCCATACATAATAAAATAAATTTTTGTGGTTAAAAACATGGAAATATTGCTTGGTCAGTGTCGTTGTGGGTTTTTGTTCTTTTGCCGTTGTAGGCTATAGGACCTTTGAAATCATTTGGAGAAGTGATATGGACATGTAATGCGTTCAAGACCTGCCTGGAACTACTGTAGCTGTGCGTTTCCCATAATAATTGCACACCTTAGAACGTTCATCAACCAATCAGATTCAAGCAACAGCCCTGTAATATAACCTTAACTGCAAAATCATTTGACTTTCTTTCTTGCATTGAACACTAGAGAAGATATTTAGTGGAATGTCCATGCTGCTCTTTTCATTTTACTGAAAGTGCACTTTCTACAAAAGTTGGTGAGAAAGTGAGTAAATGTTACTGGGTCACTGACTATATACAAAACACACAAATACAAACAGAACAATTAAAAACATGCTTATCATAGAAGAGGTATATTCAAGCCATTGTATGTATGTACTGCATGTTTAATGTATTTCTGAATAAAGTAATAGATCCAGACAAAAATAATGAACCACGTTATTGACCCAAGGTCTTTTGGTGTTAAAAATAAGTCTGATATAAAAGAGCAAGTCATTTGTAAATGAAATGCCATCAATACCCTTGGTTTAAAATGCTATCGACTGACAAAAGCCCAGTGTTACTAGGGAAGATGAATGCATAAGTACTGCAAAATATTAAGTCATAATAAAATATTAAGTCACTGTTGGAGCACAGTGTGCTTAATTTAACATAGTGTCTTCCCTGTGGATTATTCATAATGCAGTATTGAACCAGAGGGCGTTATTAAGAAAATGACCTTGATTATTCTAATCCTCTAATAACAATTTGTGCATTTGCCTAATTTGAATCAAGAGGTAGAGTGTTACGGCTTCACAAATATTGTCCTAAACATATTTGTGTATTTTTTTTTTTTTTTTGCAGTAAAACAAGATGGCAAAGATCAAGTAAATCATTTGTAGTGATTCTTATAATAGCACAAAATCCCATGAAAACACTTGTCGAATTTTACCGAAGGTCGTTTACTCTGAAAGGAAGAAAACATGCCCGGAAATGTTGAAAGAAATGTTTAAAATGGTTCTTTTTCAGCGCTCAAGGCAATCAAAACATATTGGACAAAAGCTAAGAGCACACAGTGGGCTAGATCACGCTTCTGCATCGCTCTGCAAGTCAAATGCTCTGGGTTATTTTAACAGAAACAAGTGAAGACAGGTAGACAGAAAGAGTTTTCCTTTCGTCTCCAACAGGATACTTGTGGTTTTAAAATTCACTGGGGGAATCTCAGCCCCGCTGTCATTTTCAATTTGGCACAATGTTGAGCATTAGGGGACTGCATGACAGATCAGCAAATGTTCGAATAGGCCGTGTGAGGCTGCCATACTTAATGCGCCCAAGCAAAGAATTTAATTTTCTCTTGGTAATGATCAAATTTGTCACATTATGTAATTATCTGAGAGCTGTCAAACTTTATGAAATGGGCAACCATGACATTTTGTGAGAAATTGCATAATTAGACTGCAATGTTCAAGGTCTGCTCTGTGCAAACAGGTTTCTAAGCCATCTGAATGGTTTTGGTATTTGGATGGGTGTTCAGAAGTGAATTTCAATGGAGGTGGAATTTAATTATGCACTAATATGGCTTACTTCTGTCATTTGTTCATAATATTTGCACTCATAGCTATTTGTAGATCAGCGCTGCATTTCTCAAAAGCATCGTGAGCTGAGATTCTCTAAAAGTAATGTATTACTGATTACTAATTACTTTCTAAATTCCATATCAACCTTGACCAACTGAAAAACACAAGGATAAATGAAAATCCTCTTTTAATTCTTTCAAATAAATAATATAAAATTGCATGAATTATTCAAAATTAATCTTCTCACTATTTAAACTTAGAAGATTACACTAAAAACCTACACGTTAAATTTTGTTTTGTACAGAATTGTCTTTAATGCTAGAAAAATTAAGAGTAATCCCTTACTTTACTTTTTCAAGGGAAGAGTAATTAAATTACAGCAATTAAATACTGAGTAATGCATTACACCCAACACTGGTTCACACCATGTCGTAATTACACTGTTATTACAAAATGTCAATGTGACGTTCACCATATTGGTATTGTACTTTGACCCGTATGTTCCTTAACTTATTAGTGATGGGGAAATAAGGCCTTCTGATCACAAGTTTCTAGGATTGCCATTTAAAAGGGCAAAACACAATCCTTAAAGGGATAGTTCACCCAAAAATAAAAATTACCCCATGATTTACTCATCCTCAAGTCAGTTAAAAGAGTTATATTCAAAAATATCATTGCTCTTTCAAGCTTTATAATGGCAGTGAATGCCAGTCCTGATTTTGAACTCCAAAAAGTGCATTCATCCATCATAAAAGGATTAAGTAAACTTCAATTTGACTTATATTTAAGTGGATTGAACACAATCAAATTAAGTTAGGACAAAATGTATAGCAATTGTGTTGTTTAACTCATTTTAATTTAATTAATTTTATTTTTAATTAATTAAAAATATTTTTTTTCAGTGTAGGCTAAACAATAAATTATAAATAAATTAAATAATACTTTTTAACTTCTTCCCCCTTCCCTTTCCCCTTCCCTTTCCCCTTCCCTTTCCCCTTCCCTTTCCCCTTTCCTCCCCTCCCCTTCCCCTTCCCCTTCCCTTCCCTTCCCTTCCCCTTCCCTTTCCCTCCTTCCCTTCCCTCTTTCCCCTCCCCCTCCTTCCCTTTCCCCTCCTTCCCTTCCTTCCCCTTCCCTTCCCCTTCCCCTTCCCCTTTCCTTTTTCCCCTTCCCTTCCCCCCTTTCTCCTTTCCCCTTTCCTTTTCCCTTTTTCCCTTTCCTTTTCCCCTCCCCCCTCCCTCCTTCCCTTTTCCTTTCCCCTCCCCTTTCCCCTTTCCCCTTCCCCCTCCCCTTCCCCCTTTCCCCTTTCCCCTTTCCCCTCCCTCCTTTCCCCTTTCCCTCCCCTTTCCCTCCCCTCCCCCTTTCCCCTTCCCTTCCCCTTTCCCCTTTCCCCTTTCCCCTTCCCCTTCCCCTTTCCCTCCCCCTTTCCCATCCCCTTCCCCTCCCCTTTCCCCTTCGCAATTTGTTGGAAGGAATGAGAAACTGCTACTATGATGTGCACAAATGACTAAATGTTGTGGAGGTTGAACTAACTGCAAATGTAAATAGTGATGTGAGAAATGCACCAAAGCGACTGAGAAAAACTGTAATAAAGGCCTTCTAAAGCAGAAAAATATCCATATTTAAAACTTTATAGCCTAAAATAGCTTCCGACAGACGGCCTACACAAGTCGACTTATGGCAGAAGAGTAACCCCTGATGCAATGTTTGACGAGGATGTAGGAGTAGCGTAAGCTTTGATGCCTCTCACAGTTCAAACAAATAGAGCTGGGCAACAAACTCAAGCTCCTCTTTTCTTATTTCTTATAATCCTCCGACATTTTTCTTTAAAACTTCTCATTTTAGACTTCTAATTCATGACTGGTGTTTTGTTTTGCTCTGTCCTCTGCACTTCCATGTTTGTCAATACATCATGAATCAGGTCAATCAGTTTTTAATGTTTTAAATATGGATATTGTTCTTACACAAACGCATCACTTGCTTCAGAAGGCCTTTGTTAACCCCCCAGAGCCGTGTGGATATCTTTTATGATGGCTAGATGGACTTTTTTGGGCCTCAAAACCCAATCCTCCATTCACTGCCATTATAAAGCTAGGAAGAGCCAGGACATTTTTTTATATATTTCCGATTGTATTCGTCTGAAAGAAGAAAGTCATATACACCTAGGATGGCTCGAGGTTGAGTAAATGATGGGGTAATTTAGATTTTTGGTGAACTATCCCTTTAAATACATAGTTCTGAATAATTGCATAATTGGATGGATGGGATAGATAGATAGATAGATAGATAGATAGATAGATAGATAGATAGATAGATAGATAGATAGATAGATAGATAGATAGATAGATAGATAGATAGATAGATAGATAGATAGATAGATAGATAGATAGATAGATAGATAGATAGATAGATAGATAGATAGATAGATAGATAGATAGATAGATAGACAGATAGATAAACTTTTCGCATTCTGTAGTATGGAAGTATAGCCTCGATCGTCTGAAATCCAGTGGACAGGAGTGACAGCCTACTGTACAAACACTGAAACATCTCTGTGCACTCTTGATACTCAGTATGGTCATCCTTGCATTCAAACATCATGCACAAATCAATTGTGATGGATTATGACTTATTGTTGATTGAGTATTCAGCAGATGACCACCTTCTCCAACAGATAAAAGCTGGGACGAATATAAATAATTCCCTTTGATATTACCACCATCTCTGTCTGTCATGCATTTTTCTCAATTGTGGTTTCATATGTTTCAGTTTTAATAGCTGTACTGTTTGATGAGCTGTCCCAGTTGGCACATGTGCATTATCTCTATAAAATAACTTCCTGCTGATTCTCATTAGCATTCGTTGTGTAACTGGTGGCATTAGTGCCAATTCATACAGTTATACTTATGGACAGATAGTTTTACAACTCAGAGAAGGTTCATTAGGGTTCCCTACAGCTATTTACTAAGCTCCAAAGTAACCTTTTCTAAAATATATTAAAAATGTATAATGATATATTATTATTAGTAGTAAAATGTTAAAAGGTTACATATATAATAGCTATTTAGTAATTAAATTAATAAAAAATATTTTAAGCTATATGAGACAATTACTAGTATTGCAGCATTCATGATTGTTTAATTTGAAAATATTAATGTTTTTTAATGTTTTTAATTGATTTTCATCTGTAAAAGCATTGGAAATATATATTTACAGTTACGCATTTGGCAGAAGCGACTTACATTGCATTCAAGGTACACATTTTTACATTTTGTCAATCGAACCCATGACCTTGGCGTTGCTAGCGCCACGCTATATATATATATATATAAGCCATCCTAGGTGTATATGACATTCTTCTTTCAGACGAACACAATCGGAGTTATATTATAAAATATCATTGCGCTTTCAAGCTTTATAATGGCAGTGAATGGCTGTCCAATCCAAAAGTGCATCCATCCATCATAAAAGGATTAAGTAAACTTCCAATTTAAACTTCAATTTCAAACTTATATTTAAGTGGACTGAACACAATCAAATTAAGTTAGGACAAAATGTATGTATGTATGTATGTTGTGTTGCTTTAGCTCATTTTAATTAAACAATTTGAACAAGCAGTAAAATAATATTTTTCAGTGTAGGCTAAACAATAAATTATAAATAAATTAAATAATACTTTAGGCTCTATTAAACATTTACGTCATGTACTTTTTAAGTGTTCAAAAGTTAAAATTCTCATGTTAGGAACCACTGTAAGGTTCTATATAGAATCTTTTAAGAACCATTCTATTGATTTAACCCTTTAAAATGATTCCATATGGAACTTTGTAGGGCTTCCAAATATGAAGCAACTGATAAAGAACTAATTATAGAGTCTATGATAAAAGTGAGACAAGAACTGGACTGACCACAATGCTCAGATAGAATATGCACATAAAATTACAAAATAAAAAGCTCTATGAAGTCTAATTTAGCATGCACAGGGCATTTTTTATGGCAGAAGTCTGCCATCATATGCACCTGAATTCTTTTTTTGTCCTGTTCCTTTGGCTGTGCTCTGTGCTCTTGTTCTGAAAACCATCAGAGAGGGTATTTTCAGTGCCCACAGAACAAATCAACAATCACATCAATATTCAGTGTTATTGAAGTGGTACGCCAGGGAGGTGCAAGTCATGCATATTTCTCCATTTGTCCTTGTATCGCTGAGCACAAATCTCGCAGCGCTTAGATTCACACGGAGCATGGAAGTATAAAGGTCATGCATATCTGTGACCTTAACATGTATGCATTATTATTTTTTATAACAAAGTGACTCTGAACTAAAACTGTACCACGTAACCAAATTATGTTCCTTTGATGCTTTCACCGATCTGTCTGTGTAATCACTCTGTTAACAAGCTGCTTTGTGGTTGGCTTAATTCATCACATTTTCATCGCATCACATTGACATGCAAATGATCCAAATTCAGTGACACAAAACTAAAGGACTCTGTGTGAGCCCTTGGTGTGATTGCTCTAACACTTCTCCCTTGCTCTTAGCAAGTGCACATCTCTCGCTGAAAAATCACCTAATTGCCATTTAAATGATCTGCAGCAAATTGAATCTGATACCCTCCAATTATGTACAATGCCCCCATCTTTGATTGCTCTTTGTATTCAACAGGTAGGACGACTCAAACAGGCATTTGTCGGTTTCTGACGGATGACACTTAAAAGGGTTACATGAGACGTTTGGTATACCAGGGTCACTTGAATTGCTAGATTGATCCCGGAGTGAGCTATCACAGTAATGAAATGTTTGTGTGTGCAAAGAAGTCAAGCAGAGAATTGAAAATTGATAAGAAGCTCATGACAAAAAGAGACGTGCATGGTAAAAGGGTTGTGAATACAAATGAATTCTTGGCAGACAGCTCCAGCTGACCAGAGTTGAATCAAATACAGTATTCCTTCACTGACAAGCCTGGAATTACAGCATGGTTGGGGACATTTGAAAGGACAACTGACAACTTAAATAAAGGCCCTTTGTTATTGTTTTACTTCAATAATCAGAATATTTCTCAAGTACATACTGCTAAATAATTCAGTATATTATGACCAAATGTGTTATGTTATGCTGGTCTCTTAAAGCCCCTTAATTTTTATTCAACTTATATATAGTATATTATATACTATACACTCACCTAAAGGATTATTAGGAACACCACACTAATACTGTGTTTGACCCCCTTTCGCCTTCAGAACTGCCTTAATTCTACGTGGCATTGATTCAACAAGGTGCTGAAAGTATTCTTTAGAAATGTTGGCCCATATTGATAGGATAGCATCTTGCAGTCGATGGAGATTTGTGGGATGCACATCCAGGGCACGAAGCTCCCGTTCCACCACATCCCAAAGATGCTCTTACTGGGTTGAGATCTGGTGACTGTGGGGGCCATTTTAGTACAGTGAACTCATTGTCATGTTCAAGAAACCAATTTGAAATGATTCGAGCTTTGTGACATGGTGCATTATCCCGCTGGAAGTAGCCATCATAGAATGGGTACATGGTGGTCATAAAGGGATGGACATGGTCAGAAACAATGCTCAGGTAGGCCGTGGCATTTAAACGATGCCCAATTGGCACTAAGAGGCCTAAAGTGTGCCAAGAAAACATCCCCCACACCATTACACCACCACCACCAGCCTGCACAGTGGTAACAAGGCATGATGGATCCATGTTCTCATTCTGTTTACGCCAAATTCTGACTCTACCATCTGAATGTCTCAACAGAAATCGAGACTTATCAGACCAGGCTTCCAGTCTTCAACTGTCCAATTTTGGTGAGCTTGTGCAAATTGTAGCCTCTTTTTCCTATTTGTAGTGGAGATGAGTGGTGGTGGGGTCTTCTGCTGTTGTAGCCCATCCGCCTCAAGGTTGTGCATGTTGTGGCTTCACAAATGCTTTGCTGCATACCTTGGTTGTAACGAGTGGTTATTTCAGACAAAGTTGCCCTTCTATCAGCTTGAATCAGTCGGCCCGTTTTCCTCTGACCTCTAGCATCAACAAGGCATTTTCACCCACAGGACTGCCGCATACTGGATGTTTTTCCCTTTTCACTTTTCATATTGTGAAATACTCAGACCGGCCCGTCTGGCACCAACAACCATGCCACGGTCAAAATTGCTTAAATCACCTTTCTTTCCCATTCTGACATTCAGTTTGGAGTTCAGGAGATTGTCTTGACCAGGACCACACCCCTAAATGCATTGAAGCAACTGCCATGTGATTGGTTGATTAGATAATTGCATTAATGAGAAATTGAACAGGTGTTCCTAATAATCCTTTAGGTGAGTGTATATAAGTTGAATTAAAATTAAGGTGTCATAATTTAGAAATAAAAGGCATTTTTTCTACCCTGATTTTAGCCTCTGATTTGAAGGCTCTGTTTGAAGGGGCGTGTCTGCTGTGAGACTTCAGTGTAAACGCCCTGCTGTGATTGGCTGAAATCTTTGCATATGAAATAGCTAGTATTACATGTGGAACTCTTTCAAAAACTTTTAGCACGATTTTACTATTACAGCTCTCAAGGTTAACTAATCATGAAAAGTGTTAATTATAGCATTATATTTAGATCTATGGCATTATATTCAGATCTATGCCATATTTAGATCTATGGCATTATATTCAGATCTATGGCATTATATTTAGATCTATGCATTATATTTAGATCTATGGCATTATATTCAGATCTATGGCATTATATTCAGATATATGGCATTATATTCAGATTGTGGCATGAAAGGTTGCAGTGATGAGCAATGTAGCCGATCACAGACATGTTGAGCGCATGAATGCAGCGATCTCGTCATTGCAACTCGATTTCTGCACACTAACGATTGCGTTCATCATAACTAACAGTGCAAACACAATGTAAATAAGAGATTCATTGATTATAACAAGAGTTTTGGCACAAGTCTAGAACTCAGTCACTGATAAACTCTTGCTGTTTGATTGACAGCTCCAGTGATTGCAAAGGGAGCTTTCTTTAATCACTTTCTATATATAATTTAATCACAGTTTAAATAACAGATTATTTTCATCCTACTAAGAGACACAAAGTGAAGTTGACCGTTTAGTCAAACATAGACACATAGACAAAGAGCCTCTGACTGTACATGAATCATTACATATCAGAAATCACTGATCACAGATCAGGCATTAGAATTAACATGGTTACTTACATGTTGTGGCATTACTGTCGAGTCCATATCGTAAAAGTCTGTTTGCAAAGCCTATACAAAATTGCCACAGATTTACCAAAGAATCCACAGTGAAATGTACTGAACACAAATAAATAATGCTCAACTGAGACATTCACATTGTTGAAAATAAATAACCACATTCCTAGCATTAGGATCCTTTGTGTCGTGTTTCATGTTAATGTTTTTGAGTTTGTCATGTTCACTGCCATGATTCTTAGTTTGCTTTGTTCACTGTCATGTTCTCTGCCATGCACTTCCTGGTCTTGTCATGTGATCCTGCCATGTGCTCTGTTGTCTTGTGTTCTGTTGTCATGTTCTCATTGGTTTGTTGTTTGATCAGTTCACAGATGTCCCTTGTCCATTCATTAGTCCAAGTGTATTTAAGCCCTCATGTCTGCCATGTGTCCTTGTCTTGTATTGAATGTGTAACCTGCTGTCGGTGAGTGCCATGCCATGCCATGCCATGCCATGCCATGCCATGCCATGCCATGCCATGCCATGCCATGCCATGCCATGCCATGCCAAGCCAAAGTCTTTATTTCATGCTTACGTTTTAGATTTTGAGTTAAATAAAAACTGCACTTGGGTTTAGCAATTTGCCTGCAGTGGACCTTAATTGTTACACTTTGGAAGGTAATGTTATTTGTAGTCCATCCTGTATTGCTCTTCTCTCCTCATCATCTCACTAACACACCAGTGGGCGGGGCCAAAGTTGCAATGATGAAGTAGGCGTTGATTTTCTTCTGCAGAGGCGGTATTTCACCTCATTCTAACAAGTCTTTATCTGGGCTTGGTTACAATAAAAGCTGTTTTTGGACTAGTTTTCAGTTCTAAAACTTATAGGATGTTCTGATAGCATGATGGCCTCATATGTCAAAAGCTCAAGGAAAATTTGATTTCCCAGTTCATGAACCCTTTAAAGTTACTGCTTGCAAGTAGATCCTCTACTGTCCCTTTGTCAACCAAACTGTGACTATAAAATGATTTTCTTTAATATAGTAATATTTTAATATCATAAGTAATATAATAACCATTTATATTACATTTCCAAAACTCAAGGTTGCTTAAAAGAAAACATCTGGTTATATTTAAGTGTATACACAGGAAGTACAGTGTTGAAACATATGAATACACTTTTTGAATATTCTTGTGAGGCTGTCAATGTCAAGGTGATTTTCTTGAAAAAAGTTTATAGAGTGGTTTGGCATAATCTTTATTATTATGAATATTTCTTAAAAAGAAAAAAGGGGAGGTTAAGCGGTTGTGTTGATAACAAATTAGGAGAAACATAGTGAGAGAGAGAAAAAGAGAAACTCAGGTGGGTCCAGAACATTACTGTGGTCCTGCTGGGTCATGAAAATATGCTTTATAAAAATCAGCGTGTATGTGTGTGTGAGCGCAGTTCTGGAAGAAATGCTTTGTGTTATGCAGGGTACAAAACAGAAGGACACAGCAAATAAAAGATTCATATTCAGGGATAATTTTAAATAAAATAATAATAATAATGTGGAGCTCTCCACACAGTATGGCAGAAAGCAATACCAGCGAGTGAAATGGAAGTAGGCTACAGTATGCCATATTGTTTACTCCGTCTGAAATTGAACACTATCAGGTTCAACGAAAAGGTCTATTTCAGCTTTGTGTACAAATGTGAGAACGGTGTGGTTTCTATTATAGTATTTTCTTTTCTTTTTGGGGTTTGTTATTTTGATTTTGCTCAAAGCAACATCTATCGGGCCAAAAATTGCTCTTTCTGTGTGGGAATGAGAATAGACACTAAAGTGCTGGAAATGAAACGTGAATGTTCCATCTACCTCTCTGTTGCTTTCATATAGTGTACCACACAATCAATAACAAAGAATAGAAAAAACATCATTCTTCAAAGTATGGCTTATTCTCTTTGAACATTGACGTTATTGGGCTCGGAAGAAGTTTGATACGGCTCATGAATGAATCATCATATGCTTAGATGTGACCATAGTAGCGGATGTAATGTGATGTTATCCCATCTTTTAAGGAAAACGGAATGCTTCCTGTTCCTGGACGTTCAGGGCTGCGACTGAAACTTTCATGTTAAAGGTAGGGTACATAGGCAAGTTTTAGAGAGGCTAGCAATAGCTAGCTAGCTTTAAAAGCATGTACAGTTCCACCCTCCCTAGAGCTTTTCCAAAGCCATGCCTCCTTCAAAACACATGAACGCACACAGCAGAGTCTGCAAAACATGAGAGACGAGAGAAGGTGTTAAACTACCTCATGTCTCAAAGCACATAACATTACAATAATAATGGCTGTAAACAACTTAAAGAGCACTGACCTGTACCACCTGACTGCTGCAGATTCATTTCGGCATTGATAGTACTGCCATTGAAACGCATAAATTCGAGTCACAAACCGCTCCGAATATAATGTGTGATGTCTGTGCGAGCAGGGTGCGCTGAGGTATGAAAATACATATGTTGACAGGCAGTAAGTCCTGGTTTCTGGTGTTTTTCTCCCAACTGGAGCTGTCCCCATTTTACAGCTAGTTCAAAAACATCCCGCAAATAGTGGTAAATAAATAATTACCATTATGGTAAGCCTATAATGGTAAAAATCCACCCAATACTTTTTTTTTTTTAATAATCCCCATCAATCATTATCAATCTCTCATAACACGCTGTTTCATATTTCCCCTAAGAGTAGATAAACCCCGCCCCTGGCTGTTGATGATCTGCCCTTTAAGCATAGACACACCCCTGAGTGAGAAACAAAGAGCTAGATAGAGTATTACAATGTCTGTGAAAAAACATTTTAAAGAGAGTAAAATCAAAATCAAAATTTCATATAGAGGGTATGCACGTGACATCACTGTCAGCCGGAGTGAGAGGCAGCATTGGTTTTCATTGTGAATGATGGCCAATCACAGGTGTTGAAGTTAGAATCCACTCACCGCTCTGGTTTTTGTCCAGTGCTGAGTTCTGCACGTTTGCTAATATTTTGGCAAATTTCCATCTGAATGAGCTTTCTAGAATGTTGTGCAGGCTAATATGGCTAAAGTTACCATAGTCTCTGACTGTATTCACAGAGACTAGAGCTATGTCATTAGTTTTATCACGAAAACACTCACCGTCTGCGTTATTCATAAATGCACATTTATTATACATTGTATATTTTTTACGTTCCTACGTTTACTAAACAAATTATAGATTAACATGACGGCACATGCTAGTCAATGAGTTGAATCAACGTAACTCCATAACAACTAATGTTACATGTATCCACTAACCATTCAGAAACATCCAGGTGCAGTCTAAAAGTTGCAACCTCTTCCTGAGTCTCTCCATCTGTGTCCGACTCCGGTTCAAACATGTTAAGGCTGCACTGCACAATTGCTGACATTTTGGCTGAGTGAGATTCGCCTGTTTTGTTGTTGACAAAGGGTGCGTCGCAATCAGCTCCCTAGTTCAGTAGTCAGGGTACTGATCAGGGAGTCGGCCATTTTAAGGGCTGTCTCAATCGCAGAATCCTTCCAGTGCACTGAAATGTTCACTCCCTTAAAAGTCCCACAATGCACCGCAAAAACCAGGATGCATCGATGGTCACTATGCTCCCTTAACGGAAGTTCTGAAGCGCCAAACTCAAATCACGTGAGCCAACTCACTACACATAATGACTGATAACGACATGTGATATATGTTTTTAAAAACAGAAACCACTATTTTATTATTTCATTATTTCAGCATAAACATACATCGTTAGACAGGTAATTGTTGTGTCTGAAAACGTTCCAGTATTGTGTCCTGTTGTTATGTTATGCACTGCGAGTGACAGGTTACGGTGCCTTTAAGGCAAAGGTCGAAAATGTAAGGTTTTGCGTCAATTGAGTAAAGGCAATATGAACGAAGCTACACAGTGTGGTTATTGAGTCCTACACAAACACAACAGTAATGAACACAATCTAGCTAACATTTAGAATTTATTTACGGCTGAAATGTTGCACGTAAATGTAAAATATTTATCATAAATAACATTACAAGTAATGTCAGAAAGATATCAGCTCTGCTGTTGTTCATAAATACCAGTAATGATGTTGTACAATGAGGACGTTGTCACATCACCGGAAATAATCAGTGTTCCAATGTGTAGTGAGCCACCAATTTTACTGTCCTTACCAGTGCCCGAACTCGTGTACATGATATACTGATTCACCAGTTCGAGCAGCTCATTTGCATTTAAAGGGACACACAAAAACAGCGTGTTTTTGCTCACACCCAAATAGGGGCAAATTTGGCAAGCTATAATAAATGATCTGGGTGGTATTTTGAGCTGAAACTTCACATTCTGGGGACACCAGAGATTTATAATTTATAATCTTGTGAAAAAGGGCATAATATGTGCCCTTTAAGGCAGGGCATCGCATCAATGGACCGAATGCAATGATTGGACGGACATTTTATGGTCCTAAGGTACACCTTCCACAGATGATATATAATAAATAAATTTAGACTACTTAACTTAGCGATTGCTTTCAGGATGTGAGGAGACTTTCAACCAGTCCAGCATAACAAAAAATGTTCTGGAACAAATCACCTATCCTGAGAAAAAATCATTCCCTATCAGTGCTATAGAGAGGAATCCCAATAAGAACATCTAAACTAAAAGAACATCATATTTCAGTATCATCCTAGATTATAATTAAACGCTATGATTGTGCAAACAAAGAGCAGACAGGCTACATTTATTGTTAACATGTTTACACGTTTGTGCATGTTAAACCTTTTGTCATGGAAAACTGTGTGTATTGTCATATAAATGCAAACTAAGAATCACAAGCCTTTTATGTCACTTTCTGTTGTCAACCTGTTGGGGGGGTGGAATCAAGTAACCATAATCAAACTAAAATTGTTTACTCCAATTTGCTTTTTTGAATCAAGGCATTTAAAGGCATGTAATGGATTCTGTTGTTTTGGTTCATTTTTTATTAGACAGTCGTATTGCAGCTACATCCAATGGCAGTAATTCAGCTCTCTCTCATTTGTCACAGTGGGGCGATTCTTCTCCGGAAAACATCATTACATTAGGCGTTTATCTCTACAAACAGGGGAATTTATTAGCTTGAAAATGAAAATGACTGCAAGATATTTGTGCTCAGAACATTACAGGAAATCCAAAGAATCAGGAAACTGTTTACAATTAAAAGTAACTCCAATTATGATTATCATAAATTGTGTACATGTCTGAAATGCTAATGTATGTGTGATGCGGGGCGTAAAAAGGAGTTAAACAAATAGAAAACAAACAAACAAAACGCATTATATTAATGGCAAGAGGAGTGAAAATAAAGAAAAACACTAATATTTGTCACATTTTTTTAATTGCACAATTTATTTTATGACAGTAATACACTTAAACTACATTCCCTTAAAAATTAACGTTACAAGTTAATTAACGTTTAAATTAATTATTACATGCCAAGCACAACCCAAAAGGAAGTGAAGACTTCAGATGCAAAAGCCCTGACGTTTTTCTTTAAAATAAGCATTTTTGTCAGGCTCCTATGCATAGGTTTCTACCTAAGCACCGCTACTTCTGAATGGGCTGAGGCTGGGATTTAGTGGGTTTGAAGTGAAAGTATTTTATGAACTTATACTATATGCAGAGAGCATTCACTCAGTATCGTTATCTCATTTTTGACCGAAGTGGTTTTAGAGGCTTTTGCATCTGAACTCTTCCAAGTATTTTGTTCTTTCACTGTAGACATACAGATTGTTTATCTGGCACGTGAGATTTAAATCGATATTGCTGCCCATATCTTTCATATCAAGAAGCCAGTCAGATTTTTGGATCACTCGATATCTACAGAGCTTTCTATAAAAGAGTAATATCTCAGGCTGCATTTTAAATACGTTACAAGCCTGCCCTCTACAGGAAAATATACTAAACAGCAGGATGGTGTTGCAGTATATGATCCCACCAGCAGATGTCAGCAGATACAAACAATTCATCATTCACCCTTCACCATTCTCTCCACGCCAATTTCTCGATCAATACTGTTAGAAAATACCTCACAGGAGAAACAATAGCCTAACTGTCACACGCAAAAAGCAAATGATTACTCTAGGAACAGCCATATTAAGTGTGACAGTGATGAATGATATTCTCAACGCTAATTTTGTTGCCCAAGCATAAAATGTGAGCTATTCTCTTACTTGACTCATCAAACAAAACTGAGCAGAAACTTGGCAGAAACACATTTCCCTTTATTTGTTAGTGCCATCTGTACAACTCTTGCCAGATTTTAAACAAACGGTTAAACCCAGAACAAACGCTTAAAAAAAAAAAAATGAAATCTCTCAGGCACCTCTACTGTACCATTCACTTTATTTGTTTTGCTTTTGTATTCAATATGCAAATATATATATATATATTATAAGTTACCTATAAAAGACATCATGCTAGCAAATCCAATGCATTTCGAATACTGCATACTAATACTAATATATGTGGAAATGGTTCAGTAAAACTGTAATATTGTGAAATATTATTACAATTTAAAATAACCGTTTTGTATTTGGATATGTTTTAAAATGTAATTTATTCCTGTGATGGCAAAGCTGAATTTTCAGCTTCATTACTCCAGTCTTCAGAGTCACATGATCCTTCAGAAAACATTCTCATATGATGATTTGCTGCTCAAGAAACATTATTATTATTATTATTATTATTATTATCAATGCTGAAAAAGTTGTGTACATTTTTCAGGATTCTTTGATGAATACTGATGAACTTTTCAAAAGAACAGAATTTATTTGAAATAGAATCTTTTGTAACAATATAAATATTACTGTCACTTTTTTTGTCAATGTAATGCAGCCTTGCTGAATAAAAGTATTGATTTCTTTAATTTCTTTCAAAAAATGATTAATAAATAGACTGTTAATAAATGCTGTTCTATTGAACATTCTATTCATCAAAGAATTCTGGAAAAAATACACAGCTGTTTTCAACATTGATGATGAAGATGATGATGATGATGATGATAATAAATGTCTCCTGATCATCATATTAGAATGATTTCTGAAGGATCATGTGACACTGAAGACTGGAGTAATGATGCTGAAAATTAAGCTTTGATCACAGGAATAAATTACATTTTACAATATATTCAAATAGAAAACAGTAATTTTAAATAGTAATAATATTGCACAATATTACTATATATATATATTTATTTATTTATTTGTTTATTTATTTTTATAAATGCATTAAATAAATGTAGCCTCGGTGAGCAGAAGACTTCTTTTAAAAACATGAAAATCTTACCGATCCCAAACTTTTGAACAGCAGTGTATATGCTTGTCCAGCTGTAACTGCAACATAAAATCACATATAAGCCAAATATTTGCTGTGCATGTGACAGTTATCACTAGATCCGGATGACAGAAAGAGTATCATCTTATTTTTAGGCAGAGGAAATTTGGGAGGCAGAAAAGGCACACCTATTGAATTCTATGGCGTACAAAGAAACAATCACAATCGTACAAAGAAGGTTACTATACCATGCAAGATGTCTCAAATGACAATGACACCCACTTTTAATGACGCGATTGCTCGTGGTGGTAATCTGATAGCTTTTGAGATCTTCACTAACAAAGTAACATTGTCCAGGAATTGCACTCAGATTATTCTACAGTGATGATAGCCAAAATGAAGAAGATTAAGATAATGATGATGAACTGTAGGCTGCTTTGTTTCAGGTTGTAGTTTCCCATACATTACCTTTCTGTTGGTGCCTTTACATCACTAAAAGGCTGTAGCCTATACATTCAGCACAGAGATTATTGTGGGGACAACAACAGGTTTGTTATAAAATTATAACATTAAATATGACTAAATCATGAATTTATAAATATGAAATAAATTGCAAATAAAACTAAATGCGTAATGCATGAGGACAATAACAAGTGCCACTGAAACACTTGGCTTTGCATTGGCTACTTGTATTCTGCTTTTAGATGACCATTGCTCTCTGAAAGTTCACCATGGATTCATTTCTAAAGTCACAGTGAAAGGCAGTTGCTCATGGGATGAGCTAGATAAAGGAAACATCAGTGAACTGATGCATGATGAGGGAGATCATTATTTCCAGGATGACAAAATGGGGCGCCGCCTGCACATTATCTACATATCGAGAAAAGATGCCTGCCAAATTTGATTTTTGGTGTCAAAGGGTGTCTTAAAAGAGAACAGGTATCCAATAATAATAATAATAATAATAATAATAATAATAATAATAATAATAATAAACTGTCGTGATTTCCTCCCTCATGTTGTTACAGAGAATATTAATATTAAGTATCCGTGCATTTGAGAAATAATATTATACAGGAGCGATCTAAGCGTGAACTATCCCTTTAAATATTCGAGTCTATCCACTGTATGCGGACAATAATTCTTTATATATCGATTTCCCCTCCCATTCATTTCTCCAGGCGGTCCAGGTGTGTGTGTGCGACTGTGCGTGTCCAGGCTGGGTTCAGTGCATTATTTGATGGTATCGTTGTCTTTTCTCAGAGGCGCCGCTGATTGGCCGGATTAATTCGCGTGCATCTTGAAGCGGCGTGTGCGCGAGCTCTCGTCTCTCTCTCTCTCTCTCTCTCTCGTTCTCAGCCTCAGCCTCAGCGCGCGACATATGGCCACGCGAATTTAAACCGGAACAGTAGCAATACTGCCCGGCAGTCAGACGAATCCTCGACACCGTTTCGCGTCCCGTCCAGAAAACTTCGTGGAAACTTGGCAGGCGTAATTTGACGGATTTACGAATTCTCCATTTCAAGCGCGGAAGACCAAAAAAATTAATAAATAAAAATAAACACACTGTGTTTCGTAAAGGGATTGCAATGTGTCCGACCGGGGCGATAATCTTGGTGCTTCTTTTCTTTGGCAGCGCAGGTAAGACTGCGTTCAAGTGTTATGCAATACAAACTGTTTTATGATAAATAGCTTGGGTTTTATGCTTTTTTTCCCTGCTTTGCATTCCACTTTTATGGCCAGTGATGTAGTGGCAGGTGCATCTGTGGACCTGTTTGAATTCTGCTGTGCTCATCGATCAGCACTGTTGCGTATGCGCCTGTAACAGTTTGTGCGAGGAAACGTGTTGTTTACTTTACTGCATGCCTGATAACGCAGGTATCCTTATAATACATCTTATAGGGACTGTTTGTTATGAGCTAATTTGCTAGGCTATGCCTAGTGGGCTTTGGCAATGGAAACAGGACCGGATTATCTGAGCTAATATTATAAGCAGTCCTGTACTCTGTGTTAAAAGCGTCTATAGGATAGCAGAAGGAATCGCGTTGATTTGAATTGATCCCTTCTAAATCCTTGTGGGACAGTGGTGGGATGAATTTCTTGGCAATCCACCTGCTGCACGAGTCGGGGAAGATCCAATCAGCGAGTTCGGGCGGGAACTGTAAATGATGTAATTAGCCTGTTTTGTGTAACACGTCAAATGCGACCAGGAATCCCACATGCATTACAGTTCTGTTCTGCGGTCATTCCACATAAACCTATGGCTGATTTACATTGCTTTTGTCTATACATGAATTCAAGTATTACTTTTACTAATACATCTTATGTTCATTCATTTATATTTTGCATTATTTTAATATGTTAGGTACGTGCATGCATTTTTATTCTTTATTTTTATTAATGAGCAACACTTTGTTTTACTGCCAAATTACATGTAACGTATAATTAATTTAACTTCCACTTCCACATGAGTTTCCTGAACACAAAAAAGGTACAGTGCTGTCACTGGGGCGGTACCCTAAGGTACAAAACCGAATATGTACCTTTTAAGGTACTAATACGCACTCTTAAAGTACTGATATGTACCTTTTAAGGTACTAATATATAGGGGTGAGTAAGGTGCAAAGATGTACCTTTTCACTTTTGTACCTTAGGGTACCGCCCCAGTGACAGCGCTGTACCTTTTTTTTGCATGGTGAATGATGGGATATGCATAGCCTCAAATACCAGGTAGTGCGTTAAGCCACTGAGCCGAGGCATTTTTGAGACCTAGGACAGTTTTGCACACCTTCTTCCTGTGCCGTGCCGTTCACGTGCTTTCAAGTGGACAAGACCACAAGTGCGGGTATTGGGATGGGCCCCAATTCACAATAGATTCCATCTGGAATGCCCTATGGGCTTTTAGTGTTTTATACACTCTAAAAAAATGCTAAATGGACTAAAAATGGACTAACCCAGTGGTTGGGTTATTTTAACCTAGCGATTGGGTTGTCTTAAGCAAACATTTAACCCAACCGCAGGGTTAAAACGACCCATTCACTAGGTTTAAAACAACCCAATTGCTGGGTTAGTCCATTTTCAACCCAACTTGGGTTGTTTTTAACCCAGCATTTTTTAGAGTGTATTTATGAGCAAAATGAAATCAGTGGTTAACATTACTTAGTGACGTCCTCATTTTGTTCTACAACATGAATTACCTAAAGTGACACATTTGTTCATTGTCAATACAATGCTTTTGTGTTCACTCGCAAAAGGTTTGCGCTCCCCTGAGAAACTTTGTTTGCTTACAAAACTTTTGCGTTTCCCCAAGTAACTTTGCGTTCGCTTGCAAAGAACACAAAAGTTTCTCAGGGGAACATAAAACATTTGCGAGAGAACCTAAAGCGTTCAAGTAATGTTTTTGTTTTGTTTACCATGTCTCTTTAGGGGATCCGTACATTTCATACCTCAAATTTGAATTTTGAAGCGATGTTTCTACAAGACGTATGTCAGTTAACAGTTGTCTGATTTGACAAGCACGTAAACTTGCATCTTTGTGGTAGTTGTAGTGTACTGGTTTAGTCTATGTTTGATGTATAGCCTAATGGTGTCGAAGAAAACAGGAGAATCTTTTGAAGTAATGTGAAGCTTTTTACATTTCTCAGAAACCCTTGGCTTTTAAGACTACATACATACATAGAGTGCAACAGCCGGGTTCTGAAAGAAGAACCCCCATTCGTTTCTCCATAAGGAAATTTGAACGATAGATTTGAAGTTTTTGAACGATAACTTATAAACCTTTTAAAGAAAGACTTGCTGTGGCTACAGGTTGTTAATCCATGGTATTTGCTTCTGCTGAAGCCATCAGCCCACATTATTTCATCTAATTTTTTAAAATCATGTTTAACGGTGGAATCCTTGGGGAAAATCTACATTAATTTACCTGTGATGCTGTATAGAAAATTCCACCAATCGGAGAGTAGAAAAAAGCAACATGTGCCAAAATAGCTCTTTAGCTCTGTAAGTCCATAAGTCCATGAGACCGTAGGGTGTCCCATTTGTCATTTCAGGATTCAAAAGAGTGCTCGCAAGTGCCCCCCTTTGTGGTCAATATGCGGCATCTATTCGCTTTTTAGCCGAGCCCGCACTGATGTGAGCTCCACAGCAGGCTTCCCGACAGTCAAAGCGGCGTTATGTCATGAAAGTGCAGACTCAGAGGAAGACCGTGAGTGTTTGGGGTTTGGGGCCTGAGCAGAACAGACTTACCTGCTCTGCAAGAGTCGCATCGGCAGAAGCGGAGCCGCTCACAAAGTTACAAAAAAGTGCTGTGCGAGAGTGAAACCTGAACAGTGAGGGGCGGGCGTCATATATTTTTCACTCATTAATCAGCCTTTATTCTCTTTCCCCAAAAAGACTAAAATTCCAATTTCGGTGCATCCCTAGTGTGTGTGTGTGTGTGTGTGCGCGCATATTTTGCAAAACATGTATGCAAAATTAATTCCGCACCGCTAGGCCTGTCATGATAACTACTTTTTGTTTCACGTTATATCGTCCCAGAAATAATTGCGATAAACGATATTATTGTCATTTTAAGACTATTTTATGCCACTGAATATATAATCCTAATATAACAGCATGATAATGCAAGTAGACCTACACACTTTCAAATGAGAACCTTTTAATTCTTTAGATCATGGAAATTAAGGATAAAAAATATATTATCCTAAATAAAAAAAAATAAAAATAAAGAAATTGAATGAATAGTAAATAAACGTTTTCCCTTGTGAAACGGCTTCAACACTCGTCATTCTGCGTTGACATTTATATGTGCACCGGAACAGGGGATTGCGGCTTTGAAATCGAGTCCATTTGGGCTTATTCTTCCAAACTGTCAGTAGTTGTCAGGAAAACACTATAACGCTCTGTGTATGAAGGAGCTGCCTGAGAACCACTTTCGCCTCCGTCACGGAAAACATACAAGATGACAGCACAATCAAGTAAAATGTTGGTGACATTCGTTATCATGTAAACATAATGGCCGATATATTGCATCACAAAAAATTATTGAGGTCATGTAAATATATTGTGCGATATATCGATATATTGATTATTGCGACAGGCCTACCCACCGCTGAAAAAGGGAGAAGCTGTTCACGGCAGAGCAAATGGGTGGAGCTTACGTCTAGCTCCTCAAATGTAATTTGGGCCTAATGGGTGGAGCTAGAATATACAAACCACACCCTAACCCTACCCACAATTCTATCCCTCTACCCCATTAGACATACAGAGAGCTGGATGTCATTTGACTCTGCAGTGAGTACCACTTGGAAAAAGGGGCCAGCTGGTGTTGCACTCTATTAATGAAATGCTTACAGGGTAAATGTGTGGTCGCATTAGCGAAACTATAGCGAATTTCTGCAGGCAAAGTAGGCTCATTGTCCATTGTCAATAGTGTAACGATGCATGAAGCACAGCTTACCCAGAGGTCACTTCACATGTTCAGAATCATATTTTCTGATGTGAAATTAGCGCATGGAAAAGTTTTGCCTCATGCAAATATTCACGTGAAAATCCAGAGCATGATGATCTCTATCGAGATGACTGCTTTTTGCCCGCGGAGTTTCGCAGAGCAATGGTAAATGTGAACACGCATCTATTTCACCCAAAATGAAAATTCCATCATTAATTAAAATGGTAACACTTTAGTTTAGGGTCCAGTTTTCACTATTAAGTAGTTGCTTATTAGCATGCATATTACTATTAGTCTATTAGTGCTTATAATTAATTAATGCCTTATTCTGCACGACCATATTCTACATACATTAATCCTACCCAATAGCTAAATGTAACAACTACCTTACTAACTATTAATAAGCAGTAATGAGTTTATTGAGGCAGGCGTCAAAGTTAATAGTGAGAATTGGACCCGAAACTAAAGTGTGACCATTAAAATCACTTTAAAATGTTCATAAAGACATTCAAAAAGTAATCCATATCGAGCGGTTTAATCAAAGTCTTTGCTTTATATGATAAGCAGATTTAATTTATGCTTTTATTCATGAACATTGATCAACTCATCAAATATCAAATTCTCAAATGTGATTGCGTCATTGATGTCTCTTCAGAAAACCGCTCGATTAATATGGCTTTCTTTTCGTCTTTTTGTACTTTTTAGGTTTTGGTTGTGTGGATTTTCAGTGAATGGACAAAAAGAATAAGAGAATATAAAAATATCTTCATTTGTGTTTTGAACCGCATGAGGATGAGTAAATGATGACAGAATTGTTATTATTATTATTTCTAATTATACCTTTAGGGATGCACGATTTGGATGCTGATATTTTTCAACTCATTTTGGGCGATATCGATACCGATATGCGTTAATTTTTTTCCTTTGTTTGGAAACGACATAATTTTGAGCAAAACCTTTTTTTTTTTTTTTTTTTATTATTCTGGTTTCAGATTTATGAGGTCTCCTTACTAAAAGGATACTTGTTAAAGATAAATGTTAATAAAGTTCTTTTATAATAAGAATATATTAAAAGCTCTGAAAATAACAATAATAAAGTCAGTGATTTTTCACCCCAGACAGATGTAGTTGTAAATATTTTATTTCTGGATTCAACGTTTGTGCACATGAAGTGGGGGTGGCATGACATCAGTTGATGCTGTCTTTAGCTTCAAATAAAAAAATTCTACAATTATTTTAGAGCTCCATTTCATCAAATTAACTGTATGTAAAAGTATTTAATTTACAAGTGTCATGCTTGTGATTTATGACATCATTACTGAATTATTTATTCAGAAAAAGAAGTAACTTCAATTTATTTTTAAATGTTTTTTTATATAACATTTTACATTCTGGAGGGCAGGCACTAGGACCTGGAGGAGCTTCTGCTGCTGTGGAGGCTGCTGCGCACGTTAGAGATTGGGGAGACATGATTGGGCTAGTTTTGTTGTGAAAACCTGGCAACCCACGTCCTTCTGTACGTGCATTCACAAATTCAAGGCAGTATTTAAAAACTAAATCATCATACATGAGGACCACAGTGCTGACATGATCTTATCGCTATAACATTCTTTGCACACGTGAGTTATTGCAGGTGCATATCAACACGTTATCATATCGGCATAATTTTTTCATATTGGCCGATGCCAATTTTTATATTTTAAGCGTTTATCGGCTGATTCCGATGTCGTGCCGATAATATCGTGCATCCCTATATACCTTTATTATACCTTTGCCAGACAAAAAGTCAGATTTTGGGTATCATCACATCCTTAGCAAAGGGTAAGTTGCACACAAAGTTTAATTCTCAGGAAATTTGATAAAGCAAAATGAGCAAAAGAAATAGTGATGCTTGTCATGCATCCTCTCCTCTTATGTCATTGTTGTGATGATAAGAGGAAAACACAAGACTGTTCTGCTGGAAACGCTCTGGGACCTCATCACTGTCTGAGAGGGACAAGATGGGCGGAGCCCTGCGGTCACATGATGCACTTCCCCAGGCTGTGGGCATGAGTCATCTTTGTGATGTAATCTCCTGATATGCAGTTAAGCTCTTATTGGGCTTTTAATTAGCTGTGCTAGAGATAGCCTGCCCTGACTCTGAGGGCCTGAGCAAGACAAAAACAATAAATATGATGTAACCCACATCACCGCCACTGATCCGGAAACACGACAGGCTGATCTCACATCCTCAATTCTGAATTTGAGGAGATGTGGCCTAAAGAAAATGGGATTTAACAGGACAGATGTTGTGCTGACAGATCAATTTCCCTTGATCATTACCGCTGTACACCCACACAAATGCATGCAGAGTGGTTGTCATGCACGAATAGTGACTCTGTTTCCTCATCGCTGATGAGATTTGTGCATCTGTATTTGATGTTTCATAGGAACACTTATTTTGTATCTGAATTTGCAGTACGTCCAAAAAAGTTAATTTAGCATTTGCACTTAGCCTTAATCCATGATCTAGTGTTGGGTCAATGGCATGTGAGCATCACAAATCTAGTCTAAGTTCTTAGAAATGCACTTTGTTGTATTCATGTTAGTTTTCTATGGCTTTGGAAAAATTTTACACTATTTTCAAGAAATGTTTAATGGTTTTAAAAATGTCATGTGGTATATAAACTAAAGGTAATAACATATTTTCCTTACACATGTGATTGTGTGTACACATCTTAATGAAGTTTTAATTTAGATTTTTCAATGTAAATTATTAATTCACAAATATTATTAATCATCAGGGAGTCCCACCACGTGACACTTTACAGTCTGAACTAACCCTCCTTGTTTTATAGGTCAAATTATGTGGTATTTTAAGATCCTTATTGATCTTGACACATAGTCATTTGTATCAGTCATAGTCAGGTTTTTTTTGTTGTTTTTTTTACATTTTTCTGTATGTAGTCATGCACACTGCATGACTTTAGTTCGGCATACAATGTTTTTCAAATATTAAGCAGCTGTGAAGCTAAGAATTTTTTTTTTTTTTTTTTTTTTTTTTTAATAAGATAATTTTAATTAATTTTAATTAAGAAATTCAGAACATGCTCAGATAAGCCATTGACCAAAGTATAAATTGCATTTTATTTGTAATTTTCTAATACTTTTTAATAGATTAATACACAATCCTGCACATTGATTCTGTTGTATTTTATTATGATTGATTCCACGCCCCCCTCAATTTTAATTTAACAGGTCATGAATTACATTTTTTGAATACTTTTCTTAAAAATGTAATAGATCTGGACAATCAAAGGTTCATTGATCTTGTTGTATCATATCATAATGCGTGACATTTATCCTGGCATGTTGTGTCTCATGATTCCGTAAAACTGCCTAACCATTTTTTCCCCAAGAGGTCATTCTTGGTGGCCTGGTTTCTATTTCAAGGTTCAACTAGTGTAGCGATAGCATATGTCATAAACTGGATAATCTGGGAAGGCCTTCAGGGGCGAAAGTGTGTTACATTCAGCGTTCTACACCATTTGGTGGTGAATTGCTGTATAGGGCTTCCCCATATGTGCAGCTGAATCACTGAAACCGTAAAGCCTTCACCTGTGATTGTTTGATATGGCAGAGGTCACATGCTTACCCTGTTGTCTGACATGTTGTGTCCCATAGGTGGTTTTAAACTTCCATGATTGTTTCCCGGAGAGCTGCAGCAGATGTTTTAAAAGCATATGACATATTACTGATGCCTAGGCTATATAGTATGATGTCTTTATTAAATGAGCTATAGTGTCTGTGATGGATGTACCTCTCACACTTATGTTGGCCTGTAGTGAATGGCAATGTCTGGAAATGAGCCGAGTTTTGTGGGACATCCTGTTTGACTAAATGGCTCCCTGGGATGTTGCTCTTCTGCTTGGCCTCACCTTTGATTATGAGTATAGCTGGCAGATTTAGGCCTGCAGAATGCTGGAGGAACAGCAGCATATTCTTGCTTAATGAGACCAGCCCTTTACGTTAACGCATCACCTGTAATGAATATTATTTACGACTTCTGTTTTTCAATGTGCTGTCAGACTCATTACACTATAGCTTTCCAAACAAATGGGTGGCTTAAGTGATGTGGCTGTTGTTTTTATTCAGTAAGAGATAGTTGAAATGTAGCCTCTGTCAAGGATAGCACACATTTGTTTTGTCCTGAACACTGGCAAATAATTACTGTAAAGCTCTCGGATTTAGTGGTCTACAATATCCTTCAACTCAGAGGTGTTTCAGAGTGTTATAGATTAATACCACTGATAAAAGGCAATGCTCAGAAAAGCAAGATTAGGATAAACAGATTAAAAAATAATTGATTCTGCATCCAAATTTGTCCATAAAGATATATAGTGGTGGGGGGGGTGTTGAACGTATGACACAGTATTTCTGTGCCAAAATACACTCCTTTAGGATTCAAACTAGTTTCTGAAAGTTTTTTTTTTCAAATATGGCCCTGTATGACATCATAAGGGGACGGAATTCCTTGTATGGGCACTTCTCCCAGATGAGCGTGCGCACATCAACCAGAGCGAGAGCAAGAGCGTGCCCATCAACGAGCTTCGTTCGGGTTACAGAAGCCGTCGGCAGCGCTGCCATTCTGTTTTTAGACCACCAAATCAACAATGTCACTAAAGAAGTGTGTTTCTGGTTGAGAGGGAAAGATAAACTTGTTCAGCTTCCCAAATAACTCAGCGTTAAGGAAATGCAGTTTGGATGCAGTTTGTTTTTCCGGAGCAGCAACGGAGTTGTGCAAATGTGTTTTGTCTAGGGCTGCAACAACTAATCGATAAAATCGATATTGAAAATCATCGATAGTGATTCTCATTAATTGATTAGTCGGGTCTGCTCTCTGTACGCAAAGCTTCCACCAGTCGCGCCAATTACGGCACTGAATAATGCATTTTTATGGACAAAATGTGCATCTAGAAATAGTGGAGTGGAAACAGAGTGAGCTGATGCAGGAAAGGTACATGATCTAAGCGCCCAAAACATGAGGATTGTTTATTTTAAGCTTCAAGCTAACGCATTAGCGTTTAACATCCCGTCATGCGCTTTGACAGATGCGTGTGCGTCCTCAGCGCAAAACGGTCATTTTACAGCTTATATCCACTGATCTATATAGAGAACAGTAGTTATATCCCCATCTGTAAATGCTACTAATTTACGCGAGTATTTCCATTTTGCATTAAAGCGCGTCCTGACAGTCTGCGTTAAACTTCACTAAACGAGCGGCATGCGTGCGCATGCGGGCCAAACAGACGCAGTCGAGAGGGACACAATTAATATCCAGCACAAAAAGACTCATTTAGCTGAAGTATCTGCTGTTGGACGCTAAATTTAGGTTTAAAAGTCAACATGTAATTCAAGTATTTTATGAGAGTAGTAACTGTAAAGGGATAACAGCGTGTGTGTGTGTGTGTGTGTGTGTGTGTGTGTGTGTGTGTGTGTGTTGTTTTCGTGTTCCTGAAGAACATTCCATTCCTCTGGTAACAGTGAATTTTTGTTTTTCTTTAATATAATTTTAATGTAGGGATTTAAACTCCTTTTGCTTAGTAACTTTTTTTTTTTTTTTGCACATAATGTAGGCTATAGCACAGATATACACTTACGGAAATTAACCATGGTTCTATTAGATCATAAAACCATGTTTTTATTATAATAAAACCATGCTTTTTCCGTATTGATTACCATTTGTATAACCACACAAATACCATATAGTTAAACTATGGATTTGGAGCAAAACTATGGTTAATTTGTGGTCACCATTGAATAACTACAATAACCCTGTTATTTATTTATTAATATTATTTTTGTTTTGTTCATTGCAAAACCATGGTTTATTTTTGTAAGGGAATATACAGTGGGTACGGAAAGTATTCAGACCCCCTTAAATTTTTCACTCTTTGTTATATTGCAGCCATTTGCTAAAATCATTTAAGTTCTTTTTTTTCTCATTAATGTGCACACAGCACCCCATATTGACAGAAAAACACAGAATTGACATTTTTGCAGATTTATTAAAAAAGAAAAACTGAACTATCACATGGTCCTAAGTATTCAGACCCTTTGCTCAGTATTTAGTAGAAGCACCCTTTTGATCTAATACAGCCATGAGTCTTTTTGGGAAAGATGCAACAAGTTTTTCACACCTGGATTTGGGGATCCTCCGCCATTCCTCCTTGCAGATTCTCTCCAGTTCTGTCAGGTTGGATGTTAAACGTTGGTGGACAGCCATTTTCAGGTCTCTCCAGAGATGCTCAATTGGGTTTAAGTCAGGGCTCTGGCTGGGCCATTCAAGAACAGTCACAGAGTTGTTGTGAAGCCACTCCTTCGTTATTTTGGCTGTGTGCTTAGGGTCACTGTCTTGTTGGAAGGTGAACCTTTGGCCCAGTCTGAGGTCTTGAGCACTCTGGAGAAGGTTTTCATCTCTGTACTTGGCCACATTCATCTTTCCCTCGATTGCAACCAGTCGTCCTGTCCCTGCAGCTGAAAAACACCCCCACAGCATGATGCTGCCACCACCATGCTTCACTGTTGGGACTGTATTGGACAGGTGATGAGCAGTGCCTGGTTTTCTCCACACATACTGCTTAGAATTAAGGCCAAAAAGTTCTATCTTGGTCTCATCAGACCAGAGAATCTTATTTCTCACCATCTTGGAGTCCTTCAGGTGTTTTTTAGCAAACTCCATGCAGGCTTTCATGTGTCTTGCACTGAGGAGAGGCTTCTGTTGGGCCACTCTGCAATAAAGCCCCGACTGGTGGAGGGCTGCAGTGATGGTTGACTTTCTACAACTTTCTCCCATCTCCCGACTGCATCTCTGGAGCTCGGCCACAGTGATCTTTGGGTTCATCTTTACCTCTCTCACCAAGGCTCTTCTCCCCCGATAGCTCAGTTTGCCCGGACGGCCAGCTCTAGGAAGGGTTCTGGTCGTCCCAAACGTCTTCCATTTAAGGATTATGGAGGCCACTGTGCTCTTAGGAACCTTAAGTGCAGCAGAAAAGTTTTTGTAACCATGGCCAGATCTGTGCCTTGCCACAGTTCTGTCTCTGAGCTCTTCAGGCAGTTCCTTTGACATGATTCTCATTTGCTCTGACATGCACTGTGAGCTGTAAGGTCTTATATAGACAGGTGTGTGGCTTTTCCTAACTTAGGCTTTCCTAAGTCCAATCAGTATAATCAAACACAGCTGGACTCAAATGAAGGTGTAGAACCATCTCAAGGATGACCAGAAGAAATGGACAGCACCTGAGTTAAATATATGAATGTCACAGCAAAGGGTCTGAATATTTAGGGCCATGTGATATTTCAGTTTTTCTTTTTTAATAAATCTGCAAAAATGTGAACAATTCTGTGTTTTTCACATTTTTAAAGTTTCACAGTTTTATACATTAATGAGAAAAAAAATAACTTAAATGATTTTAGCAAATGGCTGCAATATAACAAAGAGTGAAAAATGTAAGGGGGTCTGAATACTTTCCGTACCCACTGTATATACACTATGTGTGTTTTCATAGCACTCAGCTGACACATTTGTTCGAAGGACAGCATTGGACAGGATGTGGAATAGTATTTTTTGTCAATGAAATAAAAAAATGGGCTTTTTTTTATCCAATTAATTGGAAAAATAATCAACCAACTAATCGATTATCAAAATAATCGTTAGTTGCAGCCCTAGTTTGGTCATGCCTGTGTTTTGTTGGCAATCGGCGCGTAAGTGCATATAATGTAAACAACACAAACGTATAGTGAATCAAAAGTTATCCAGGAATAATGCTGTGTGTGTGTGTGTGTGTGTGTGTGTGTGTGTGTGTGTGTGTGTGTGTGTGTGTGTGTGTGTGTGTGTGTGTGTGTGTGTGCGCTTGTGACTCTTTGGCTCCGTCCACTGCATGCCTCCACGAGTTCGGCTGTTTTCGGAAAGAATCGGTACAGCGTATCTGTCTTTTATAAATATGATAAAACTAAAGACTCTTCGAGATATGAAGGATGCAGTACTACTCTATAGGTACTCAAGATTAACATGAGATTGACAGAAACTGTGTGTCTGTTATGTACCCTTTATTAAGATCAAGTTAAATGAATCATTATACATGATGATCCAAATGTATTGGTACTAATGTATTGCACCCATTGCAGTCAAAAACATCAGTTCTGTGTCAGTATTCTTTTCTTCATTAATAGTTCTGATTTATTCACTAGCTTCTTCTTTCCCGAGGGCATGTTCTCTCTTTGCAGGGTTGGTGTTAATTCTTCCACAGTGCTTGATGTCTTTATAGCATCTGTCTACTGCTGAAAAATATTGAGAAACTGATTTAAGAAATGCAATTAGAGCTCATTCTGAGCTTGTATTTTCTAAATTAAATATGGCTAACTATTCACATGTGGAATGAGCAACATTGTGAATTTGTGTCTGAAGGGTCACTTGATCCTTCTGTTTGTGAAATTATGTAGAAATCCCATGTTTTTTTGTTTTTGTTTTTTGAGGTCTTCTCCATTTCTTGATCCAAGAAATGCAAATATACTGCATATTCAGTTAACTTTATTAGGATCTGTTTAACTGTTGGTTTGAATTTTCAGAAAATGTAGCCATAAATATAATTTGATGTGTCACAAACTTCAGTCCTGTTACCATATTTATTGTGAAATAATCAAAAAATATTTTTTTATGATAAATATGGGCCTTTTACACCTGGTCATTTCATGCATTTTTACTGATTGGATAGCTATCTGATTTGTTAAAACTGTTCCATTTACACTTGGCTTCATAAATGTGTCTTTGCAAAACGAATACAAATCTGATCTTCAATTACCACGCTATATGCAAATTTAACAGAGTTCACATGAAGTCAACGGAAGCAACTGATATGAGCTGCTTTTTATTTATCATTAGCTCATTTAAAGATCAAAGAATAGGAGAAAGAGTGGTATCAGCACTGGTAAGATCATTTAGTCTCACTGCTTTTAAAGTAGATGATTGTACGATGAGCATCTGCGACGCCGAACTTTGTTTCATCTGAGGCAGTTTGCTTGCTGAAGAGATACTCGGCTACTCCTCTTCAGAAAATCATAATCCCAATTATTTTGGTCAATATTGAAATCATGATTATTGGTGGCGATATATCAGTGAAATTTCACAAAATTTCAGCAGTTTCCCTTTCCATTTCACTTTTCACTTTCCATTTATTTTGAGGTTAGCAAAATTGTGTCCATATATTATTTAGTGTGACTTCCTGATGTGGACAATCAAATTACCTATTTGTTGAGAAAAAAAAAAGTGATTTTCAATTCCCATTTTGCACACTATTTGTGGAAAGCCGCACTTTTCATGTAAAGCTGAAAGATGAGTGTCTACCCATGTGTCTTACAGTTCTTTCTACTGTGTCTCATCTCTCTTTTCCTCGCTCATTCTTTCTTTCTCTGACTCACACACACGCACACACACATCCCCTCTCCTCTCTGCCTCTTTGTCTTGCTGTCTCCCCTTCTGTCCGTTTTCCTCCATCTCTCTCTCTCTCTCTCTCTCTCTCTCTCTCTCTCTCTCTCTCTCTCTCTCTCTCTCTCTCTCTCTCTCTCTCTCTCTCTCTCTCTCTCTCTCTCTCTCTCTCTCTCTCTCTCTCTCTCTCTCTCTCTCTCTCTCTCTCTCTCTCTCTCTCTCTCTCTCTCTCTCTCTCTCTCTCTCTCTCTCTCTCTCTCTCTCTCTCTCACGCAAACACACTCGCGCACAGACACACAGATGGAGAGTCCAGTGTGACTGGGTGACCTCCCCTGCCTGAAATGCCTCACACTTACTCGGCCAACAGAAGCAGGATGTGTCATGACCCCTGCCGTGTTGTCTTTTTTTTCTACTGGATGTTCCATGTGGAGTTTGATAAAAATGTCCACAGGCGCTCAGACCATCAGAGACAACAGAAACGCAAATGAATGAGGCAAACAATCTCACTTTTTGGCAAGAAGCTCCCTAGTATTACTAGTGCTGTGCTAATTCAGATAACAGTAGTTTTACTAACCAAGTGGCTTTTGTGGGGCTTCCTTCATGCTCATGTTGCATCTCAAAGTGTACTTACAAATAGAGTGTGGTTTATTTTGGGGATAGTTGTAGTTTTTTTTTTTTTTTAAATGGGCAGGCTCTGTGGACCAGCAGGCAGCATTACGAGGCTCTCAATCAGGAATGTCCCTTCTGGTCTGATGGCAGAAAATTTGCTACGTCAGGCTGCACCGAGTGCGTCATCCAAGACCCACAGCTTGACGAGAACATGCATTAGTCTTTCTGCTTCACTGCCTCTGTCCACCGCTCTGTAAATACATGATGACGGAACAGGGTCACTACCTCCTTTTTCATTCTGAGCTCCATCATCAAATATAGTTGCACAGAACAGCCACAAAGCCTCAGTCAAGAGTGATGCTTTTAGGTTCAAAATGTATATTCAAAAATGTATAATCCTACATATATTTAATGTAGTGGAGCTTATTTTAAGCATTTCTATTGCTCACACTTGAAATGTGTAACTCATTTTATGAACAACATGAACAATAGAATAGTTGACTGATATATCGCCAATGTGTGGCTTTTTTACATTTTTTATTATTATCAGCAAGGTTTTCTGTTTGGCTCATTAAGTGCCAGTAGTGGAGCTTTTATTTTGACAGCGCTGAAAATTCTCCATCTTGGTTAGTTTTATATCTTTTTTTTTTTGTCTGATAAATTATTACAGTAGTTAGAAATGTTAAACAAATGAATTAATCGGTATATGAAATGATACTGTTATTAGTAATATCAAAGCAACCACCATAATACTTTCTCTCAGCTTTTGGCATTCAGCAAAAATGTATAATTTAAACAAGAATTTGAATATCTGATAAATATTTCATGAACCGTGCTGGTTACAGGTGTTTCACAATTTCTTTATTTGCAAAAAATATTATAATAGGATCACAGAATCAACAAGCTGCTAACTAAAGGTTAAAGTCCTCATGAAATCCAAATTGACCCCGTTTACTTTGTTAGCACACATTACAGGTCTTAGGCTGAACAATTAATCCGTGTTAATACACAGAAAAAAAAATAGTTTGTCATGGTAATCTTTAATCAAAGTAACTTGGCAAATGGCGTAAAATGGCGTTCCTTCTCAGATGATGTCAGTTTGACTGCTTAGGTTTGAAAATCCTTAACCACTCCCCTCCAACCGTTAGTCTGCTATGAGAGATGGAGAGGAGGAGCGCTGAAGTAAAGAAATGTTATTACTAATTTAGAAAATATTATGTAAAATAAATCTAAATTTCATTGTAGCATTTGTTTTTGCTAGCTAAATTATAAAGTGTTATATCATATACAGTATATGGGCTTACTGGCAACTCTGCTCTCCATGATATCGGCATTGCCATCGGCCATCAAATCATTTCAGTTGTGATTTTTAATTTTAATTAGCGATGCTCATATTGACCATTTAACCACTAATCGATAGTAAGAATTTTGACCGATTAATACTGTCAGTTAAATGGTTTAAAGTTGTTTTTTTTTTTGTTTTTTTTACACTTTGTTTGTTTGCTGCATGGTTTAAGAAAAATATGCTGTATTTGTTAACTCACAGGGCGCGATGCACATGTGTCTACACAGACATATTTTGCAAAATGAAGCAATGTAAAAGAAGAAGCCTACTGTGTGGGGCCATTTTGACAGAAAGGGCGACTAAGTTACTTGCAAAATATCCTACGTGGTATTAAAATGCAGCAGTAGTACAAGCTTCTAACTGGTGGAAAGCAAATGAAAGGCTCTTGCCCATGGCTGGCCGCTCTAGCGAGGCGTTATCTCTGTATATTTAGTAATTATACTAAAGTAAACATTGTCATCTATGTTCTTCTCGCCGCTGTTTCTTGGTGGTTTATAGAACAGTTACTAAGAGTCACCCTCTGTCGTTTCAAAGAACAGACAAGGCGCGTGCACAGTCAGCGGAGGCTCACACTGTGGAGACAGACGAAAGTATAAACAAGGCTTTCTGCCGCGGGTCTAACTGTCAACAGGCTGTGCTCCAGACTAACCCACATCATTTAGACATGTTACTTTTAAAAAAATAAAAACCAGTCAAGGTGTGGATTGAGGTAGGCCTGCTATTTTATTTGACGGGAAAAACTATTCCAGTTCTTCAAAGCTTCAAACGGATACAGTGTATTTTCGTTTTGTCATCTTAATTTGGTAATTATTTAAGTTTTTCTCTGTTGTCAGAAACGCTGTGAATCCAGGTTCTGTTGAGCTGTTCTGTATGTTCTGCTGTTTGCACGGTAAAATAAACACGTGAAAAAGTATTTTTAACAGGTCACAGACACTCGTCAATTGTATTTTTATTTAATGCCAATTAGTTAACGGTTAATAATCGATTAATCGGTTGTCGGTCGGGAAAATTAACCGAAATGAGCATCCCTAATTTTGTTATTATCCTAAAATCCTAAGATTGATCTTTTGTGTGAAATGTATTTATACAGTAATTCATGAACAAGTGGCTCCCAATGTGACCCAATTCCACAAATTAGCCAATTCAGCAATAGCAGAGTAAGAAATGAGCATAAGCAAAATGGATATTATAATTTAAAGTATACCCAAATTAAGTGATCACTTTGAGAGCTTGAGAATTTGAATTATAAATTCTATATTTTGAGCACCCTAGCAACCACCTAGGAATGCCCTGAAATCACCCAGAACATCCTATCAACCACATATCAACGTCTCAGCAATCACTTATGACACCCCAACATTGTGACGTTGAGTTTGGCACTGGCAGGCATGACTCACTCAATGCTAAATGTCTAAATATCCAAGCAGTTGTTCAATAAATTAATGTTTATTTAGTTGGTAGCTCATCTTCTTCCATACAACACAGTCTCCATTTAGCATGTGGATGTTTCAGCAGATACAGCGCTTGTTATTCTATAATTAGAACAAGAGGAATGGTTGGATGTGAGCATTGCTCCCAGCCATGGATCTGTTCTCTCTGATCATCTCTGTTCGCTTGTAATGAGAGCTCTGATAAGCTTTCGCAGCTCAAGGAGTCGAGCCCAGAGTCTCACAGACCTGGACCAGTTGAGAGAAGGGAATCCTTGATTCTCCTTTGCTGTAAGACACTATGTGTGAAGATGTGCAAGAATGAAGTTGACCCGTGCATTTGAGCGTGCTGCTGTAATGTTGGCACGACTGTAAAGTATTGTGGCTGCCTTCGACTGGCGTATGGGGAGGAGGTGCCTCTCGCCATCTGTTGCCCTGTCACTAAGATATGACACACGCTTCTTCCAGCAGCTTTGTCACCAAATAACAGCAGTTTTTTGGCAGATCCGGATGCATTCTTTTTGTGGGGCATTGATTTTTGCCTAAATCAATTCTGAGCTTTCTAGGCATCATATTTACACTTGAAGCTGGTTATTAAACATAAAAGTGCCAGCTGGAGTGTTATTAATATTCGTCATGGATTAATAGTGTCCATGATAAAAGGAATAGCTTATAAAAATCTAGTACCACATGTGCCTCAAGTTGTTCAAAACCTGTATGAATTTCTTTTTTCTGCTTAAAAAGAATATATTTGGAATAATATTGATTTCTCAATATTTAGTGGTCTTAATTTTTTACCAGAGCTGTGTATATATTAGGGGTTTAACGGTACACGTATTCATACCGAACCGTTTCGGTACAGGGCTTCCGGTATGGTGCACGTGTGTACCGAACGGTTCCGAATGCAATCTTTAACAGTTAACAGGCGGCTTGTTTTAAGCGCAGAACATACTTCAATCCGAGTTCCCACACGAACATTAAGTATTCTATCCATTTTATCACAAAATTCAAATGATAAATGCAGTTTTGAAGCTCTTTAATGTGACGTGACTGATTAATGTATAGCTGCGTCAGTTCAAGCAGCGGCGCACAAGTCAACACGATCATCTCGTCCTAGTCAAAGAATAAACATGAATCCACTGCTGACGGTATGAGGATACATTACAACTTACTGAAACATATCATATGTCGTGTAATCGCTCAATCAGTAAAACAGCTTGTAAACAATGTCACGTATAGCATTACCTCAGGCAGTCATTTAGTGTCCTCAGCTGTTAGTTCGCTAGAGAAATGAACTCTTTAGCTAAATATATGCTCTATATTAGCATATATATTCATTATATTCTACTTAACCTGTTAGTGATGTCTTTATTATTTAATGTATGTTTAAATAAATCTTAAATGCATCATGAAAATGACAGCCACTGTTTATAAATGATTATAATTCAACAACGAATTGGCGTTAAAAAAGATTTAGAAGTTAATGCAAAAACTGCCTTTAATGTGAAGTTTACATGTTTGCATACAATGTTTTTTGAGTGTTGATTATTATATCTAAAAATAAATGGCTACTTAATTTAAGGTATTTTGGGCTCTGTTATATTATAATAATGCGCAAGTAAGGGCTCCTATATAGTTTAAACTTTACAGCATAAGCAGAGAATTTTTTTTTTTTTTTATCTTTAAGAAACTGTTATAATTTAATTAAATTAAGGACAGACACAATTTGTTCAGTAAACCACTGTAAAAAAAAAAAAAAAATTAAATAAAATATATGTGGATGTGTATATAGTTATATCTGCTCTGCTGTACCTATACACTCACCTAAAGGATTATTAGGAACACCTGTTAAATTTCTCATTAATGCAATTATCTAATCAACCAATCACATGGCAGATGCTTCAATGCATTTAGGGGTGTGGTCCTGGTCAAGACAATCTCCTGAACTCCAAACTGAATGTCAGAATGGGAAAGAAAGGCAATTTTGGCATGGTTGTTGGTGCCAGACGGGCCGGTCTGAGTATTTCACAATCTGCTCAGTTACTGGGATTTTCACGCACAACCATTTCTAGGGTTTACAAAGAATGGTGTGAAAAGGGGAAAACATCCAGTATGAGGCAGTCCTGTGGGCGAAAATGCCTTGTTGATGCTAGAGGTCAGAGGAGAATGGGCCGACTGATTCAAGCTGATAGAAGAGCAACTTTGACTGAAATAACCACTCATTACAACCGAGGTATGCAGCAAAGCATTTATGAAGCCACAACATGCACAACCTTGAGGCGGATGGGCTACAACATGAGAAGACCCCACCCGGTACCACTCATCTCCACTACAAATAGGAAAAAGAGGCTACAATTTGCACGAGCTCACCAAAATTGGACAGTTGAAGACTGGAAAAATGTTGCCTGGTCTGATGAGTCTCGATTTCTGTTGAGACATTCAGATGGTAGAGTCAGAATTTGGCGTAAACAGAATGAGAACATGGATCTATCATGCCTTGTTACCACTGTGCAGGCTGATGGTGGTGGTGGAATGGTGTGGGGGATGTTTTCTTGGCACACTTTAGGCCCCTTAGTGCCAATTGGGCATCGTTTAAATGCCACGGCCTACCTGAGCATTGTTTCTGACCATGTCCATCCCTTTATGACCACCATGTACCCATTCTCTGATGGCTACTTCCAGCAGGATAATGCACCATGTCACAAAGCTCGAATCATTTCAAATTGGTTTCTTGAACATGACAATGAGTTCACTGTACTAAAATGGCCCCCACAGTCACCAGATCTCAACCCAATAGAGCATCTTTGGGATGTGGCGGAACGGGAGCTTCGTGCCCTGGATGTGCATCCCACAAATCTCCATCAACTGCAAGATGCATTAAAGGCATCAATATGGGCCAATATTTCTAAAGAATGCTTTCAGCACCTTGTTGAATCAATGCCACGTAGAATTAAGGCAGTTCTGAAGGCGAAAGGGGGTCAAACACAGTATTAGTATGGTGTTCCCATTCAGTCGGTCACTCTCGACGCCACGTCGGAGTACCGACGAATAGGAATCTCGCTCGCGAGAGCCAATCTACTTCGAGTGTAACTAAAACGAGCCAATGCACATTGGCATGCAATGATTGCACCAGGTGCTCATGCCACGCTGTGCGGGTATAAATGAGACACAGGTGATTGCATCAAATTAGCATTTTGCTTCGGAGCCGAGTGGTAGATGGTTACTACAGATATCACTCCTTACTTCGCAGTCCTGACTGAAGACGGAAGCCGCCTTTCGGAAGCGATCTCTTCATTCGGTGTTGGTGTGACGGCACAGCAGCGGGTCGTGTGGTTTTCCGATCATCTCTCTTTGTTGTTTGAACAGAACGATCACAAAGGCTGTTCTCACAGCCGGTTCGGTGTGCTAGGTGGAGAGCGCTAAAAAGCCGTTCCCACGGCTGGTAAGAGAGCGCCGTGTGAGAGAGAGCGCACGTCAGGCTGCACTATCCCCTGACGGTGTCGCCGCGACCCCTCCCCCTGCGTGCTTCAGCACCAAGGAGAGCGTCCTTCTGAAAGAGCTTACACAGATAGAGCTTGCGTCTTTTTTCAAGATGACATTCTATCTGTGTGTTTCTGGATGCGGTGGTTTCCTGTCACCGAGGGATGGTCATTAGCGCTGTATCTCGTGTTTGGGCGTTCAGCACGCTGAGGCAGCGCTGGTGGATGAATCATGTTCTCACCGCGGGAACATGACCATCTCGGAGTTGCGATCGCGGCTCCGTCTCGCAAGAGGCGGAGCCTCTGTGCCTCTGCCGCGATCTAACTCTCCTCAGAGAGTTACTTCAGGCAGTAGCCCGGCTGATTTGAGGGTTACGGTGAGCGCGTTTCCCCAGGAACCAACCCCGGGAACCTCATCCCTCTCGCACTCCGCAGCCAGTAGAGCTGCCATTGGAACGCGGTGGGCCGTCCACGAGATGTGCACCATCCGTATCCTTTGGGCTCCCCTTGAGGACCAGATGTCCATCGCTGCATCGGAGGGAGGGTCAGAACTCTCTGGAGAGGATGTGTCGGCGCAGGGGGCTCCTCCGGGTAGACCCGCTGTGCCCGATACTGATCCGGAGATGATGGCTATGCTTGCCCGGGCCGCCGAGAGAGTCGGGCTCGTGTGGAACCCTCCACCATGTCCCGAACCCTCAAGGCTGGATGATTGGTTTCTCGGGGTGGCCCGTGCTGGTTCTCAGCGCCCCACCCGGTGCCTTTTTTTCCCGGAGTGCACGAGGAGCTCACAAGGTCGTGGACGGCACCTTTTACTGCCCGAAACCGGCCTAGTGGATCCTCCTCCCTCACCACCCTCGATGGCGGACCTGCAAAGGGATACACGCAGGTTCCCCGTGGAACGGGCCGTTGCTATGCAACTGTGCCCTAACTCCACTTCCAGGGGAACCGTGTCTTCCCTCCGGGGCCTGTAGGTACTCATCCGATCTGATCGGGAAGGCCTACCTGGCTTGTGGAGAGGCAGGCTCCGCTTTACACGCCACTGGCGTTGTTGCAGGTCCATCAGGCCCGGCTCTGAAGACCTTGCACGAGGGTGGTCACGATCCCGCAGTTCTCCAGGAACTGAGAACCGCAACGGACCTTGCGCCGTGCGGCGACGAAGGTTACGGCGCGGGCCGTGCGATGTCCACTATGGTGGTCCAGGAACGCCTCCTCTGGCTGTGTCTGGCGGACATGAGGGAGACCGACAAAGTCAGGTTCCTTAACTCCCCGTCTCCCAGACTGGCCTCTTTCGGACGCGGCCCAGAACCGCCCATCAGTTCTCGGCCGCACAGAAGCAGACTGAGGCGGTCAGTCACATTCTGCCTCGGCGGTCAGCTGCTGTCTCCACCCCACCGCCGGCAGCGCCTCAGCCTGCTCGTCGCCGAGGCGGCCGCCTGCGTCTGCCTCCGCTCCGCGCGCGCAGCAGCAGCCTCCACCCAAGCGGCGTTGGAGCCGGGCGCAAGCAGGCCGCCCTACCCGTCCAGACGCCTGCCAAGAGGGGAGGCAAGGCCAAGGGCAGGCTGCCACGAGACGGGCGACCGGAGGTGAGGAGGACTGCTCTTCTGGAGATGGTGACCACACCGCTCCATCCCCCGGTGGAGGGCCGGGAGGAGAATCTTGTGTTCCATTTTGTCTCTGTTCCGCCGCTGGGCTCAGCCCCAGCGGTACCCAAATTCTCAACACAAGAGCAGTTCCTTCCATCTCCGGGTCCGCAGGGGGCTCGGAGAGTTGTGGCCGGTCAAACGCCGGACCACACTCATCCTCCCCCTTCGCCAGCGGGCAGCAGTGGACAACCCCTCATGTTCCTGCTGCCCACCTGTGGAATCAGGTAAGTGTTGCATGGCACACTCTCACCTCGCTGCGGGCCGCCTCCACGAGACAGCCGCCCCAGTCCAGTACCTGCATTCCACCTCGCTGCCCCACGGTGGGTACGCCGGTGGTCCCTATGGTCCTGCTTGTACGGTCCCTGGGAGCCTGGCTAGTGCTCCTCGGTCCGTCTCGCTGGCTCATTCGGACCATCAGGCTCGGCTCACGCGATTCAGTTCGCCTGGCGCTCCCCAGGATCAGGGCATCCGCTTCACCGGTGAATGCTGCAGATGCCCATGTCCTGTGTGTGGAGATCGCTGTCCTGCTGGGCGAAGGACGCGATAGAGCGGTCCCTCCAGCCGATATGAAGACCGGCCTCTACAGCCCGGACTTCATTGTACCCAAGAAAGCCGGTGGGTTACGGCCAATCTTGGACCTGCGAGTCCTGAATCGGAGCCTCCACAAGCTACCGTTCAAGACGCTCATGCAGAAGCGCATTTTCGAATGCATCCGTCCCCAAGATTGGTTTGCAGCGGTCGACCTGAAGGACGCGTACTTTCATGTCTCGATCCTTCCTCGACACAGGCCATTTCTGCGCTTTGCGTTCGAGGGTTGAGCATATCAGTACAAAGTCCTGCCCTTCGGGCTGGCCCTGTCCCCCCATGTCTTTACGAAAGTCACGGAGGGGGCCCTCGTGCCCATGAGAGAACGGGGCGTTCGCATCCTCAACTATCTCGGCGACTGGCTCTTTCTAGCACAGTCCTGGGATCAGTTGTGCGAACACAGGGACCTGGTGCTCAGACACCTCAGCCAGTTGGGTCTTCGGGTCAACTGGGAAAGGAGCAAACTACCCCCCGGGCAGAGGATCTCTTTTCTCGGTATGGAGTTGGATTCGGTCGAGCAGGCAGCGCGCCTCACAGAGGAGCATGTCCAGTCGATGCTGAACTGCCTGAACACGTTTCAGGGCAGGATGGCGGTTCCACTGAAACGGTTTCAGAGGCTCCTGGGGCATATGGCAGCCGCGGCGGCAGTGCGCCGCTCGGCCTGCTTCATATGAGACCGCTTCAGCATTGGCTACACGGCCGAGTCCCGAGATGGGCGTGGCAACGCGGCACTCACCGGGTGAGCATCACACCGGCCTGTCGCCAGTCCTTCAGTCCGTGGTCAGACCCTTCGTTCCTTCGGGCTGGAGTGCCCCTGGAACAGGTGTCCAGGCATACTGTGGTTTTCACGGATGCCTCCGCCATGGGCTGGGAGCCACGTACAACGGGCATGCAGTGTCAGGGGTTTGGACGGGCCCGCACCTGCATTGGCACATCAATTGCCTCGAGTTGCTAGCAGTACATCTTGCTCTGAGCCGCCTCAAAGGGCGGTTACGGGGCAAAGATGTACTGGTCCCACACGGACAACACTGCGGCTGTTGCGTATATCAACCGACAAGGTGGTCTGCGCTCCCGTCGCATGTCGCAACTTCGCCCGCCATCTCCTCCTCTGGAGTCAGAAGTGTCTGAGGTCGCTTCAGGCCATTCATGTCCCTGGTGTGCGCAACCGTGTGGCCGACGAGCTCTCACGAGCTGCGCTCCCAGGGAGTGGCGACTCCACCCCAGGTGGTTCAGCTTATCGGGAGACAGTTCGGGGTGGCACAGGTCGACCTGTTTGCTTCCCCAGAAACGCCCCACTGCCAGTGGTTCTATTCGCTGACCGAGGGTACACTCGGCACGGATGCCCTTGCGCACAGCTGGCCCCAGGGGCTGCGCAAATATGCGCTTCCCCAGTGAGCCTACTTGCACAGACACTGTGCAAGGTCAGGAGGGAGGAGCAGCTCCTGTTGGTGGCGCCCGCACTGGCCCAACGGACCTGGTTCCCAGAACTTATGCTCCTCGCGACAGCCCCTCCTTGGCCGATTCCTCTGAGGAAGGACCTTCTGACTCAGAGACGGGGCACCTGTGGCACCAGCGTCCCAGACCTGTGGAAGCTTCATGTCTGGCCCGGGACGGAGGCAGCGGAGGTTCTAGGTGACTTACCCCAAGAGGTAGTTAACACCATCACTTCGGCACGTGCACCGTCTACAAGACAGGCTTACGCCTCGAAGTGGAACCTGTTCGTCGAGTGGTGTTCTTCGCCGAGAGGACCCCGAAGATGTTCGATCGCGTCTGTGCTTTCCTTCCTGCAACCAGGGTTGGAGCGTAGGCTGTCACCCTCCACCCTCAAGGTCTATGTTGCTGCTATATCCACCTATCACGACCACGTAGAAGGTAAGTCGGTTGGGAAGCACGACCTGGTCGTCAGGTTCCTTAGGGGGGCGAGACGGTTAAATCCTCCTCGACCCCCCCTCCATACCCTCTTGGGATCTTGCTCTGGTGCTCCGAGCACTCCAGAATGCCCCATTCGAGCCTTTGCAGTCAGCAGAGCTAAAGATTCTGTCTATGAAGACTTTGCTGTTGGCTGCATTGGCCTCCATCAAGAGGGTAGGGGACCTGCAGGCATTTTCGGTCGACGAATCGTGCCTAGAGTTCGGGCCGGGTAATACCCACGTGGTACTAAGGCCCCGGCCTGGCTATGTGCCCAAGGTTCCTACCACTCCCTTCAGGGACCAGGTGGTGAACCTGCAAGCGCTGCCCCGGAGGAGGCAGACCAGCCCTAGCTTTGCTCTGTCCCGTCCGCGCTCTGCGGATCTCGTGGATAGAACTCAAAGTTTCAGAACCTCAGATCAGCTCTTTGTCTGTCACGGAGGCCAGCAGAAGGGAAAGGCTGTCTCAAGCAGAGGATGGCCCACTGGATAGTGGATGCCATCACCTTGGCTTACCAAGCACAAGGTGTGCCCTGTCCGCTCAGGGTGCGAGCACACTCTACTAGAAGTGTTGCATCCTCCTGGGCGCTGGCACGTGGCGCCTCGCTGTCAGACATCTGTAGAGCTGCGGGCTGGGCGACACCCAACACGTTCGCTAGATTCTATAGCCTACGTGTAGAGCCGGTCTCCTCCTGTGTTCTCACCTCAAGCGGGTAGAAGCACTGAGAGGCCCCGGCTCTTGTCGGCTTGCTGCGCTCGGCGCTCTTTTTCTCCAGAAGCAAACTCTGTGAGTCCTCCATCTCCTCGGTGCCGGACGTCGCGGGCGTCGGGCATCAGGCCCCTGCCGCTGAATCCTTGAGAACCGGTAATGGGCTGGGCTTATATGAGTGACCCTGCGGGGATCCCATATTTCTTCCACGGTCGCTCCTACGGGAAGCCCGTGTCTTTCCCTTGGGAGAGCCTTCCCGTCACGGGACTGAGCCCCCTCCTCCCTTGCGGGCTACGGCTCAGCTTTGTACTCCATATAACTCCTCCGAGGGTACGATGTGGGCTCCGCAGCGGCCCCTTTTCTAGAACACGCTTTCCCAGTGTCATCCAATAATCACTGAACAGGGTCATGCGGAACAGCAGTGATGGACTTCCTGGTGTGAGCCCCGTCTCATCAGGTAAGAGAGCTCAGGTGGCTCACACTGGGCACTGGAAGGGGGCAGAGGCCATGGCACTTTGGTAGGGATTCCTATTCGTCGGTACTCGGCGTGGCGTCGAGTGACCGACTGAATGGGAGCGTCTCGGTTACGTATGTAACCCTCGTTCCCTGAAGGAGGGAACGGAGACGGTACTCCGACGTGGCGTCTCCGTTCCCTCCTTCAGGGAACGAGGGTTACATACGTAACCGAGACGTTCCTAATAATCCTTTAGGTGAGTGTATATCTTTTATATTTTCTCTCTCTCTCTCTCTCTCTCTCTCTCTCATGGATGAATGCACCTTTTTGGGCTTCACATTTTGGGCTGCCATTATAAAGCTTGGAAGAGCCAGGACATTTTTAAATATAACTCTGATTGTGTTCGCCTGAAAGAAGAATGTCACCTAGGATGGCTTAAGGGTGTGTAAGTCATGGGGTAATTTTAAATTTTGGGTGAACTGTCCCTTTAAGCAATAAAGCAATTTATAAATAGTATATATGATTATTAGGTGTTTTTTTGTTTTTGTTTTTTTTAATTAAAGATTTTGATTCTTTTAATTATGCTTTTCCTTCTACATTATAATATCAGGATTGTTTAATCACCCTGATGTTTTTGACTATTTGTGAAAAAAAGCATCATGTTATATTGACCTGATTTGGCTGATCTTGATGTTTTCCAGAGGTTCAGTTCTGTTCCTGGATGGCGTGACAAGCATTGTACTTCACAACACTTAATTTATACAGTAACTGAAGTTGGCCTCAGTTCAGTTTGGGAATATTTTGAACAGTTCATTGGATATGAATGGCCAAATTGTTCACTTTTTTTTTTTCCCCATCAGGAAAGGTCTTCGAAATGGGAGACTGGGCCATCTGTTGCTAAAACTGAACACAGAAGTCTACAATAGTTGCAAATGCTGAATGCGGCCATTTTGTGCTCTAACAATGAGATTAGGGGCCTTGTTACTCCCACGACTACAGCAGGAGAAAATGAGGTTACAACAGATATAAAACTGAATAACTGCACCTATCTACTGACTCGTTTGTCACTGTTCTGGGGTTCATTTCAGGTCCTCTTTGTGCTGGTGCTTGTCTTGCTGTGGCTTGTTTTGCGTTTTTACAGTAGGTCTGATTTAAGAGTATTTGGAGGTATAGTTTGGTACACGCTGAGTTGCCCGAGAGCCGAGAAGACAGACTGTGGTGGATTAGCATAATTAGGAATGGCATGGATTAATGAGAGAGAGATGTCCCTGACGCACTTTATGTATGAAAACAGCTCTGTGCTGCCAATTGTTTGTAGGGTTCTGGAAGAACCAAGTGCCAAAGAATATTAATATTGATCACTGGTTTTATTAGCCTGTATACTTTGCTGGAAATGCCAGAATTGCTGATAAGCTTAGCATAAAAAAATAAAATAAAAATCTAAAATCAAAACAAACATTTATATCCCACATTTCTGCTACAGTGCCATGTTTACAGTTAGTGTTACTACAGTAAATCCATGGTAAATGTTTGTGGATTTGTGGGGAATCACAGGGTACCTCACGATACGGTACGCCATACATGGCTCAGGATACCGATAATATAGCAGTTAATCAGTTTATTGCTAGACAACGTTCATGGTATTACCAATGTACTTTACTTGTACCAGGCAGTTCTTTCATAACGCATACTCATGTCATTTTTTTTTTTTTTTTTGTCCCATCAATGGTAAAAAAGACGAAGTGGGTCCAGATGTTGGACTTAAACATGGCTGGGGCATCTATTATTTTACTCACACTGCTGTCCGCCATCCCACCATCACACCTTAAAATATCGATATTTGGCACCAGCGTATTAATTCTCTTATCGCACAGAGAAGGACAACAATATATTGCCCTATCAATATTTTGTCCCATCACTAGTGTTGACCCTGTGAATTATGTGGTGGGCCACATATAATGTATTTTAATAGACAAGCTACAGGCCGTTTGAAATTCATCCCCGGGCCAGACTTTGGACACCCCTGCTTTAGAGTTTCTGCATTCTACAGTAGAATAAAACATCTATCTATAGATGAGCTAGTTGACCTCACTTATTAACCAGTTGGTTGTCAGATGACTAGTTACCTATTGTAACCCTGTTCCCCACATATTACCTAACTTAAACTCTTAACCGGCGAGACTTCGTTGGTCAACAAAAGAAAAAAAAAAAAGGAAATTAGGAGGAATGTGAAAATGCAGAGTGGGTCAAGGTTGTGAATTATGTTATGTGAACATAGCTACATGAATTTTCAAATCTAACACAGAGCACAAAACATCTTATGCAGGGCTCAACATTAACGCTTGTCCGGGACAAGTGGATTTTTTGAAGGGGCAAGTGAAAGAGAATTTTACTTGCCTGACTGGACAATTAGTATCCTGATAAAAACGTCAAAAAATAACTAGGGAATCACCAAAATGCAAGAATGATTCTGCATTCATATAAGTGTAAGTGGCGATCGATAGTGGATAATAATATATAATGAACTGACGGTAACAAGGTTGAGCTGTTGATGCTCGTGCAGCCTCTCAAGGAGAAATCACAACAAATGAGCGCCGCTCATACAAAGAAACTCAGTTAACATACACAGTTAAAATTTGTTACAAATTGTGGATTTTTTATAACTATAACAACCTATGATAGCCTACAGTTAAGTAACATGACAGAACCAAGAGTGCTGTTTTCCTGAATACCATCACGACTGAAAATGACTACGTGACAGTTCCATAAACAATTAATTAGCATTAAGTCACTTACATTTTAGAAGCAATATCGACTGTTTTTGTTAGATTTCGGCAGCAAAAATAGTTCCAAACAAAGATTACAGCAGAACCAAACGCGTCTCATAGCAACAGTGTGTTACTGAATCATTCAGCGTTTTGAATGAATCGGTTGAATCAAAGATTCAATTACTTATTCTTCGTAAACGACTGCCTCATTCTTGAATGAATCATCCGTTTGAATGAATCGTTTAAATGACTTTAAATGAGATTAAAGATTAAAATGTTTAATCTTTCCAACATTTCTTATTTGTATATTCAAACATTTAAAACAATCTCATAACATTATTTAATGCAGTTTTTATTTTTGTGTGTGTATAAATTATTTAATTTGGTAGTCCCTATAGTGCCTTATTCTAATTTAATTTCTAGATCAAGTGAGTGACAGATTTACTTGTCCGAAGGACAAGCACATGAAAAGGCTTAATGTCGAGCCCTGTCTTATGTATGGCAGCATGAAAGGCAAAAAAAGAAAAGAAAAGAAAATAAGCCAACAACATCCACCCGTGATTTTAAAACGTACTATTGAGTTACATATACAAAGAAAAACAATCAAATGATATTACATTTCATTTGAAAGTATTTAATACATTTTTATCACATGCCTCTCTGGAATATTTGATTCTGATTGGTCAATCCCTGAATTGGGAAATGTTTTTATGTAATGAATTACTGCTAAATTGTCATTTCATGACCATGTTTTCTCACATAATCGAACTCAAAAATATATCATGTACTATTATCTATTACTATATCATGTAATATTCAGTGGTGATGTCTACACTGAACAATGAATCTCTTATTTGCATTGTGTTTGCACTGTTAGTTATGATGAAAGCATTTGTGAAAGTGCAGAAATTGAGTTGCAATGACGAGATCACTGCAATCATGCGCTCAACAGACATGGTTGTGATTTCAAGAGCTGTAATACTGTTCCACATGTAATACTTATTTCAAATGCAAAGATGTCAGCCAATCACAGCAGTGGGTATTTACACTGAAGTCTCATGCCCCTTCAAACAGAGCGTTCAAATCAGAGGCTAAAATCAGGGTAGGAAAATGGCCTTTTATTTCTGTAAAAAGCATACTAACATGCACCTCAGGAACCATTATAAAACAATAAAAAAATGCTGTTCATGTCCCCCTTTAAGGAGCAATGTTATAAGCTGGATAGCCTAATGTGCAGTCATCTCATCATTATCCTAAAATAAACCCCTTCATGATAATTTAAGATCACCTTGTCTGGTTTATTTAGAAAAGATTATCCTTTACATATTATCTAAAATGAAGCATTAGCACATGGGTATATCAAAATCACTTGTAATATAAGATTTTGGTTATACCAAATGTTCTTTGTGCAGACTCACCTGCCTCACTTGTGTGTGGTCCAGTGAATATGATGATGAGGATCCAAAAATCTGATTAATAAAAGTTGTGGTGACTGGGGGATCCACATTTAGCATTTCCCACCATGATCATGATCTAATTTCTTTTCAGAAATATGGAACTGTATCAGAAGTAGGATTTATTAATTCTCAGACAGCATTAACTCAGCACTCTCAGTACAGTGTTACGCTGAAGCTAAGCCATAAAAATTCTGGATTGCCAAAATTCCTCAAAGACACTTCGAAAAAAATGACATTGTTTATACACAGTTTTGTAATTCGTTGGCTGCTGGTTATTCCCCCCTCCTTCTACTTCCTATTCGATAACAATTCGCTCCTTCCTCCCCTTTTAAATATGGCACTTAATCATCTTGAAATAACGTCTCGGGTGACACAGAAATGAGCAGCGGAGGAAATGGAACGAGCCTCATGACATTGAACAGTTTTCACTGGTTGAAATGACATTTTCGTAAATTACTTTCTGTGAATTTTCCTCCCACATCTCCAGAGCATCTCCTCCGTGCCGGTGCACAGGACATCTGAACACAGACATGCGGTTATTTTGAGCCAGACAGCGCAAACTCAAGTCATCACCTCTTTTGAATAGACGCCCACCAGTTTGTTTTCCATGGTATTTAAAAATGTGCCTTGGGAAAGTAGACCGTACTGTTGTGCTGACGTGTGGGCTTGGATTCAAACATCATATTAAGTAGCTCATGAAGACTGTTCATGTGAACTCCCACTCGGGGTCAGTGGGGTCAATGTCTTACACCCTGGCCAGGACCACGAATTGTCATTTAACCCAAGTTTTCTCAAACCTTTCAGACTCGGTTCTCAAAGGGTTGGAGACTCATTTTGTCAGTTTTCATTTCCACAGCTCATCAGCTAATTAATTTCACTTGTTATGGCAAACGGCAGATAGCAGCATATTGAGATGCATTGGTTCATCAAAGCAGCCAACCAACCTTGAATACTGTGTGAGACATTTAAAAATCTCATTCAGCATCGCACTAGGTGAGTTCACAGGGAGTGTTATCACTGCAGATGGCCAGTAGGGGTGTAACGGTTCAAATTACTCACGGTTCGGTTTTTATCACAGTTTTAGGGTCACGGTTTTGCTACGGTTCAGTATGTTTAGGGAAATTAGGACAACTGTCAAATAAAAATAAAGACAAATATGAACACATAATCAAACTACAATCAACAGCACAAATGCATGCAATAGAGCAAAGATGCATATAAAATACAGTGCTTTTCAGTTTTTTCAGGTACAGAAATTGAATAAAGTAATCGAATATAAAATAACATTATAATCTTCACTGTATAAATTAAATGAAGATTAATCATTATTGAAGTTTCAAAAGCTATTCAGTCAAGAGCAGTGAGTGATTTTCTTTGACATTTGTTGTTTGATTAACATTAAAAACAGCAGGAATAAGCTTCTTTCCCTTTAAGACATGCACGGATCCAGTACTGTTACACATGAACTAGAGCCCAACCGATATATCGGCGGATGTTAGGCATTTTCCAAACTATGAGTATCAGCATTTATGATGGCTGATAAATTAATATTTAAAAAAGTAATAAAAACGGACGAAACACCGCTCAACCACATTATGAGTGTTGGCGTTTCATAGTTTGTCCACTCTACAACACCAGCTGATCCAGCCAGAGTCATGCTGCACGCCACAAACATTCACAACTGAGATCGTCCGTGAAGTGCGTGGTAAATTGGCAACAAATGATGATTGAAAATGGTTTGTTGTAGCTTGATGGATAGAATTAAAATATATTTTTTATGTTCCTCTGTTCTTGTGACAATAAAACAAACAAGTTTATTTTTAAACTGCATTATCATATTATTTTAGAGAGGCTGAGGGATCATGAATAACTACAAATAACTAATGTAAGGGAAAACTGTTAAAGTTTTTTATGCATTTCTGTTTTTTATATATATAATCTCGGCCGATATATCAGATTTTTAAATCACCAAATATTTGTATCTAGCCTGACAAGCCAAACCCACGTCAAGATGTTGGGTCTGGGAACACACCATTGTCAGGGCTCAATCCGAGGGGTGTGATAAACGGATGTCTTTCAAATTCCCTCTGCACCAACCAGAGCAACGAAGAAGGTGAAGCGGAGCTAGTTGATAGATTCAACTTTCGCCGTATCCGGTCGGCAAAACTCCGAACACATCTTCCTTTCTTAAGAATGACTTCCGTGCCATTCTTTTTTCCGTGCCAAGCCGTTTCAAAAGACCGCTGTTCGCCAGCTTCTTTGTTAACAAGTAGCACGCGGAACTGCGGCAACTCTGCCGTCATTATGTTAAGCCCGTCCACCGACTCTATACACGATGTGATTGGCCTGACCAGAGTTTGGTTTTTCCAGCTCGCAAGCCAACGGAGAGTTGCTAGACTACCCTGGCTGCAAATTAGATTTCTAGGCTAATTGATATCGGCCTTAAAAATCCTTTATCGGTCGGCTCTAACATGAACATTTCTTTCTCAACTGTTTGCATTTTAATTAAGACACGATGTTCACTAGGATACTCGCCAAGACGGGCATGTTGACACAATTTTTATGTGAATTTTCAATATTTCTGCGCTATCTGTGCCATGTGCACGCTTCAGATGAGTGCACGCACACACACAAATCTTCTCTTTTGCGTCTTGCTCTTGAATGTTTAAATTGGTAATCTTAAATGAGTTTAGTTTAAACACAAATAGCAATATGTGGTGTTCGGGTCTCACCTGCACTCTCAACACCCGGGTATTTTTATTTTACAATATTTTATTAGTATTTTTTTCTTTTACAGTCAAATGCTGGCAGCAGAGTCACCAGCAATATACTATAATTCTATGGTATTAATACTGTGAAATTACTTTACAGCCATTTACTGTATAAAAAAATACATGCAGTACATTTCTGTGATTTATTTCAATTTACAATACACTAAAAACCCAATTTGAGTCATTTTAGCAACACAGCTCTAGGTCAAAAAGGGAACTCCAAATAGATTGGAAATTAAAATCAAACAGGAAATTACTACAGTTAAAAGACAGGCAACAATAATAGGCTAATAAAAAAAACATTTACAAGCAAGAACACCCAAAATGGACAAAAATATAGTAAAAGCAAAGTGAACAAAAGTGTAGAAATCTGTCAAATGGTTTATACAGTTAAACAATATTGCGTTTTAAAAGTTTAATAAATCAATAAAATATAAGAACAAATTTGACCAGTTTTTTTTTTTTTTCCTCCAGCCAACGAGCTTTACAACCAAAACCATCAGGCTGAGTGCCACCAAGAAATACACAGTCTGAAAGCCTTAATAAATACTGAAATGTGTGAATATATGATGTATTACAGTTAATCGACAGGATTTTACCCTCTCTGTTTAATGGATTGTCACTCTCAAGCGCTATACCGGATTGTTCAGTTCCAGCTCCTCAGTCACCGTTCAATTTTTTGGGATGTGAGAGAAAACACTCTGACCAAAACCTCCAGTTTCCTCGAAGTGTGACACTAACACAACCAAGTTCGTCTCAGGTGTCGCTTTCAGTTTCATTTCTTCCCACTCGACACAGTCACCAATCCAGCTTTAAAAGAACGTGCTCCTCGCTGCAGTCAGTTCCCTTCAATTTTCCACATATATTCCTGTCATGAGAACTTAATCATCTTGATGCACAAACTCCTATAAAACGTGCCCGTTCAGTGCCATTATGCTATTACTTTTAAAAATGCACCAGCCCACCCAACCCACAATGCACTGCATACTACAGTACAAAACCATAATGTATAAATACAGTAAATTTACTGTAGAAAACGGGCTGTAAATTAACAGCAATTGCTTAACGTGAAAAATATTGCCCTGAATGCATTGTTTTTTTGTACAGCACATTACTGTTTTAATGGAAAACAGCCTCTCTTTTTTTTTTTTTTTTTTTTATGGTTTAGTTCTGATTAACTTGTGCATTTATATACATGCCTTCAGTTTTGTTAGCCCTTTGTCTGGTATTGTCTTTTCTATGTGTAAAGCTGTTACGCTGATTTTTGCCATTGTGGATTAATGTTTGTTTTCATTTGTAATTTGAAGTCTTTTCATTAAAATATCCACTTCTTAGCTGTACAAACCTGATTCCAAAAAAGTTGGGACACTGCACAAATTGTGAATAAAAACAGAATGCAATGATGTGGAAGTTTCAAATTTCACTATTTTATTCAGAATACAACATAGATGACATATTAAATGTTTAAACTGAGAAAATGTATCATTTTAAAGGGAAAATAAGTTGATTTTAAATTTCATGGCATCAACACATCTCAAAAAAGTTGGGACAAGGCCATGTTTCCCACTGTGTGGCATCCCCTCTTCTTTTTATAACAGTCTGCAAACGTCTGGGGACTGAGGAGACAAGTTGCTCAAGTTTAGGAATAGGAATGTTGTCCCATTCTTGTCTAATACAGGCTTCTAGTTGATCAACTGTCTTAGGTCTTTGTCGTATCTTCCTCTTTATGATGCTCCAAATGTTTTCTATGGCTGAAAGATCTGGACTGCAGGCTGGCCATTTCAGTACCCGGATCCTTCTTCTACGCAGCCATGATGTTGTAATTGATGCAGTATGTGGTCTGGCATTGTCATGTTGGAAAATGCAAGGTCTTCCCTGAAAGAGACGACGTCTGGATGGGAGCATATGTTGTTCTAGAAATTGGATATACCTTTCAGCATTGATGGTGCCTTTCCAGATGTGTAAGCTGCCCATGCCACACGCACTCATGCAACCCCATCCCATCAGAGATGCAGGCTTCTGAACTGAGCGCTGAGAACAACTTGGATAGTCCTTGTCCTCTTTAGTCCGAATGACATGGTGTCCCAGTTTTCCAAAAAGAACTTCAAATTTTGATTGGTCTGACCACAGAACAGTTTTCCACTTTGCCACAGTCCATTTTAAATGAGCCTTGGCCCAGAGAAAACGCCTGCGCTTCGGTGAATGGCACGGAGGATTGTGTTCACCGACAATGTTTTCTGGAAGTATTCCTGAGTCCATGTTGTGATTTCCATTACAGTAGCAGTCCTGTATGTGATGCAGTGCCGTCTAAGGGCCGAAGATCACGGGCATCCAGTATGGTTTTCCGGTCTTGACCCTTACGCACAGAGATTGTTCCAGATTCTCTGAATCTTTGGATGATATTATGCACTGTAGATGATGATAACTTTAAACTCTTTGCAATTTTTCTCTGAGAAACTCCTTTCTGATATTGCTCCAGTATTTTTGGCCGCAGCATTGGGGGAATTGGTGATCCTCTGCCCATCTTGACTTCTGAGAGACACTGCCACTCTGAGAGGCTCTTTTTATACCCAATCATGTTGCCAATTGACCTAATAAGTTGCAAATTGGTCCTCCAGCTGTTCCTTATATGTACATTTAACTTTTCCGGCCTCTTATTGCTACCTGTCCCAACTTTTGTTGTGTAATAAAATGTGTAGCTCTCATGAAATCCAAAATGAGCCAGTATTTGGCATGACATTTCAAAATGTCTCACTTTCAACATTTGATATATTTTATTCACAATAGAATATAGATAACATAAGTTTATGAGATTTGTACAGTGTCCCAACTTTTTTGGAATCGGGTTTGTATTATCACTGTATTTTTTTTATCAAAAAGATCCAGTGAGCATAAGAGACTTCTTTCAAAAGCATAAAAAAATTATACCCAATTATACAAGGCTTCCTTAAAGACGGTAAGAAATTAAAATTCCCCCATTTGTAAGTGTATACACTCACCTAAAGGATTATTAGGAACACCATACTAATACTGTGTTTGACCCCCTTTCGCCTTCAGAACTGCCTTAATTCTACGTGGCATTGATTCAACAAGGTGCTGAAAGCATTCTTTAGAAATGTTGGCCCATATTGATAGGATAGCATCTTGCAGTTGATGGAGATTTGTGGGATGCACATCCAGGGCACGAAGCTCCCATTCCACCACATCCCAAAGATGCTCTATTGGGTTGAGATCTGGTGACTGTGGGGGCCATTTTAGTACAGTGAACTCATTGTCATGTTCAAGAAACCAATTTGAAATGATTCAAGCTTTGTGACATGGTGCATTATCCTGCTGGAAGTAGCCATCAGAGAATGGGTACATGGTGGTCATAAAGGGATGGACATGGTCAGAAACAATGCTCAGGTAGGCCGTGGCATTTAAACGATGACCAATTGGCACTAAGGGGCCTAAAGTGTGCCAAGAAAACATCCCCCACACCATTACACCACCACCACTACCAGCCTGCACAGTGGTAACAAGGCATGATGGATCCATGTTCTCATTCTGTTTACGCCAAATTCTTACTCAACAGAAATTGAGACTCATCAGACCAGCCAATTGAGACTCATCAGACCGGTGGGGTCTTCTGCTGTTGTAGCCCATCCGCCTCAAGGTTGTGCGTGTTGTGGCTTCACAAATGCTTTGCTGCATACCACGGTTGTAACGAGTGGTTATTTCAGTCAAAGTTGCTCTTCTATCAGCTTGAATCAGTCGGCCCATTCTCCTCTGACCTCTAGCATCAACAAGGCATTTTCGCCCACAGGACAGCCGCATACTGGATGTTTTTCCCTTTTCACACCATTCTTTGTAAACTCTAGAAATGGTTGTGCGTGAATATCCCAGTAACTGAGCAGATTGTGAAATATTCAGACCGCCCGTCTGGCACCAACAACCATGCCACGCTCACAATTGCTTAAATCACCTTTCTTTCCCATTCTGACATTCAGTTTGGTGTTCAGGAGATTGTCTTGACCAGGACCACACCCCTAAATGCATTGAAGCAACTGCCATGTGATTAGATAATTGCATTCATGAGAAATTGAACAGGTATTCCTAATAATCCTTTAGGTGAGTGTAGATATAGATTTGAAGTTTTAGATCTTATTGTGACTGATTTATCCATGTACACATTTAATGTTTTATTGCAATGTTTAATCAAAAGGTCATAACATGAACTTCTGGTTAAAACTGAAGTATACCGGACTTCTGCAAACATTTAGTCTGCTTAAATCCCGTACCTCCACAATCCACTTTGAATCCAAGCTTGAATTCATTTTTGAGTGTACCGCACATCTCAAAATCCAATCAACAACCGATGGACTCCAATCAAGATCCCACCCTGCTTTTTCTATTTTGATAATCTGTTTCACTCAGATGTACAACATCACAATTTGGAAGAAAAGATCTGTCATACTTTAATTGATGATTTTTTTGTTGAGTACTTGATGTTGAATTGTTTTGAATTGTGATTTGGGCTTTGGGTGCACACATGAATTTATTGCTGGATTTTATTGAAAGGTAATTTTAACAAGCAGTTGTTTTCCATCTTGACCTATTCAAGTAAGTTGATGTTTTACTTCCGTGTTAATTACAGTACAGTACATGGCATAAAATTGGTACCAAGTGAACTGGTTTGCTGTTTAGAGAATTTGCAGATAACAAATCGGCAAAAGCTCTTCAAACCAAACAGTTTCCTGTCTGAACTACTACAGTAATCTGACCTCATACAGCCGCAGATTCTGTACAGCCAGTGGCTTTGCAACGACCCAGATAGTCTGGTGCTTGCATTTTTGCCTCAAGTAGACCACTACAATGACAAAGAGCACACGCTGATTCTCCATCATCTAATATGATATGATACATACAGTATATAGACATTTATATACAAACAGATTCCACCCATTAATAAACATTAGTACTGCCCGCTAATAAACATTACCAGCAGGAAGAACACCTACAGTAGCAGCTGGAAATGTGCAAAACTGTCTTTTTCTACACAGGGCTCAATGATAAGGATTTTTTCTTCTGGCCCAGTCGAAAAAAATGCCAATATTTTCACTGGGCCCCCCACAAATAAATAAATAAAATAAAATAGGCCTAGTTATTGTTTTAGCTGTTTTTGATCCATGTAGGCTAACCTGCAAAGACACAAAAACGAGCAATAACACAAATAAACACAACAGAACAAACATATGTTAAACTCGATTTTCAGGTAGGCCTAGAGAAATAGTAATCAAATGTAAAATACCAGACGCTCTCTGAGAGCTGAGCGTTTTCTCTGTGCACATACAGTAATGCCGCATCACAAACGGCTCACGAGTTCTTTTTCACGGATTAACAGCCAAAAAATTTTGTCAACTCCGGTCTTCATGAGTGTCCTTGTAAACACAGTTGGTTATGTCGTGAATAAACATAAACATTTGAGAAAGAAAACACATGTGACAGTATAATGAAATCTGTAGTATAATGGACCTGTGCACTAGATCTTAACTCTTTCCCTGTCAAACATGGAATTTTCCGTTTTTTGTAAGAAAACGCCATACACGCAATTTTCTGGGTTTCCGTGTTTTCGCTGTTATACGCTAGGGGGCACTATTACGCTATTATCTTCTAAATGAGTAATACAGAATCTCCTGATCAAAACACAGGCGAAGACGAAGACAAAAAAACCAAGCGATCGTATGTAAGCAGATGCATATGTAAAATAATGTGCTCATCAACATTTAAAAAGCATATACATCAAAACTGCCTAATGTTACTGAATGAAATGTCGACCCAGGATGAGCTACAGGACTGTGAAGCATTAGGGGTGTTGATGGACTCCATCTACTCCATCTGTGTTTGATCATTGTTCTGAATCCGATCTGGATGTAGTCTTTGACAAAAGCGTGATTTTTTTTTTTCTCAGCTTTTTGTTCAAAATGTTGCTTTTTTTTATGAAACGTTCCCATATTCAAGTGTTGATAAATTAATGCATGAAGCTAGACTAAAACGGTCTTTTTGTTTTAAAGCAGGTTTGTCTGTTCTTTCTTTTGATAAATTGCATGTTCAGATATTTATACAACAAAATATTCTATGGGCCATTAAATTTTTTGTGAAAATTATTTAAAAAAAAACAAAAAAAAAACTTTATTCAGTTTCTGTAGTATTTCTCTTTATTTCATTTGTATCTTTATTTTATTGTATTTATTTGTGCTACATTTTACAATTTAATTCAAAGATTGAAATCAAGCTTCCTCAAAATTACCCCACTGTAACAACACAAATACACTGAGGAAGCAAATATTTAGGTGAGATAAATTTAGTTGTTTTTTTTTTTTTTTTTTTTTTGCTCTGTGTGTGAAGATACATTACAAATTTCTGACTCATAGTAGATGCACTACAGTTCAGCGTGAATTAGGTGGATGGAAATCTGCATATTTTAAGGAAAGCTGTTTCTGTCGTTACATTTCAGTGGTTAAATATATTAACATTAGTATTTCATTGGTAAGATACTGCAGGCAGCAACCTCTGCGTGGAGATTTCATTCAGTTATTGAAGTAGTTTTGAGTTGACAGTAAAGTGCTCAAAAATGTTACATAATAAGCCCTTACGCCCTCTTAAATGTCAGAGCTTTGTATTATTTGCAAATGCCTAGATGAAATGGAAATTTTTGGAAGAGAAAATCCCTATCTTTTTGGAAAATAACAAGTGATATAAGAGGGTTTGTAAATTCTCTACGCACAGGGGTTGCCCCCTCTTGGAGTTCTTTATACCAATATAGATTCAAAGCTGACTCAAAATATGAGTCATATCGTTTAGACATCCTACTAGTTTGATTTACCATTGTAGGTTTTGCTAGGACTGGGTGATAGCTAGAAATTTATCAAAAGAAGGTATTTATTTTTGTTCAAATACAATATATCTAATGCTACAAGTCATCAAAATATAATAAAGTAATATAATGAATGCATAAAATGTTCTTTTTGTAAATAAGCACAGAGGAAAATATAGGGTGAATTCAGGTTGATTGAGACACTTTTTCCCATTGAGATTGAGATTTTTTTTTTTTACCAAAACATTTAAAAGCATGTTTAATGCCTCACAAATACTTTTGTGAACATGCTTGAGCTGTGACGCAAATGAATCCTTTACATTCAGTGTTCACCGAACACAATCATTGCAGTATTTATGCAGTATTTTAGAGTGAATATTTGGCATAATGTCCAGTCCTAATCTTTACCCAGGTGTTTGAGAAAATGCTCTGGGTGCTTTGCCATACCACCAGACAGCACCTTGTACTGTAAAACAAATTGGCCCAAATGTGATTTTCTGCTGTTAAGAGGCTCTCACAGTATCCCACACACAGTGTCTGCCCACTCACAGCTCGCTTTAAAGGAATCCTCTCACAGTCAATCCAGTGTCTCTTCGGATTTGGATCAGTAATTTACCAGCAGCTGATCCCCTCACTGGTCATGTCCAAGCTTGACGAGGCTCACCCTTTGTGTACACTGTGCAGGCACAATGACAGTCCGAAAAACAAAACAACTCTGAGCTGTATATGTGATTTGAGCAACAGTACAAAGTAGTCTTAAAGCATGGAGAAAAAATCCACAGATTGAATAGCCACTTGGCAGCGCCATGATTGAATGTAGTCCACACAACTCATATTCCAAGTCTTCTGAATTCATATGATAGTTTATGTGAGGAATAAAGCAAATATTTTTCACTGATTATCTTTCTCTCAAGTGGACTATTAACTGCTGCAATGGGATCATTGAGCTCAAGAATTGGATAATTTATGAATGAGTCTTCCAGACCATTATAGTGAACTGAATTAATGAATAAATCATACTCAAAAGAATCGTTATATTTTTTTAAATTACATTTGTCTTAAAGTTACAGATGAATTCTTTCTTATTGTGATGTACATCTGAGTAAAACATGAAAAAAAAAAAAAAGTAGGGCTTGGTTCTATCCTCCGGTTTCTGATTGGATGGAGGCAGATCTGAATGCAAGCTTGAGGTCAACAGTAGGAGTGTGAATCGTCACTGGGCTCATGATTCAATTCAATTAAGTTGCATCCTCACTTTGCAATATATGCCTACATTTTCGTCAATGAATAGCCTACAAGCAGTCAGATATATGAACTCCCTTTTTATTTGATCTGCTCCAAGAAAGTACACTTCCTGAATGTAGCAAACTTCAGTAAGTCTGACCACAGCAGACGACAGGACCATTTAGAACAAACTAGTAAATACTAAAAGGGCATGAAACACCCCTAGTCAATAGAGTGGTGCAGGTATGACGTCACTTTGTAGGCCAGTCGGCATTTCACATCACTGATTCCCTTGTCAAAAACCCAATTGGATTTTTCCATAGGCTTTTAGATTATCGCAAAAAAAAACAAAAAAAAAACAAGCTCTGTGATCAACAAATGCTTATGATACTTACACGTTTTGTCCATCAAGATAATTTTCACAGATCAAATCTAGGGTTGGCTTTCTTTTTGAATTTTAACGATTCCGATTCTTATCGATTCCTAATTTTGATTCCAATAAGGTAAAAAATTAAAATAAACGTAGACGGAAAACTTGGATATCATTCATATTTATTCAAATTGCAAAACATTTCATTGTTGCTGAATACCATGAACAAAAATCAACAGGCTAAAGAGCACAAGGAACTTTTGCCTATGGTTAAAAAAGACCATAGCAAAAACAACTACTAATATAAATTTCAAGCATTAATAAAGGCAAGTGAACACACACACACACACACGAAAATGAATTAGCAATTGCACAAATAAATACAAAGATACGATTGAATTAAAAATTTTCAGGTATTCAGGTATAGGTTATACATTACAAAAAACTAATGTTTTCACAAAAGCGAGTGAATTTTCTCATTGTCTTTTGTTGTTTGATTAACGTTATCATAGAGACGGCCTCAGGAAAGTCTGCTGTTACTTTAAGAGCTGCACTGATCCCATACTGTTACACATGCGTTTTTCTCTTTTCTTTTCAACTGTCTTAAGACATAACCAGAATACAACTTTTTATGAATTCTGAAGCCTAAATGCAGTCGCCAGAAATGAAAAGCTAAAGTTAGGCTATAAATGCTCGACTTCAACTAAAGCTTCGGACAACTCAGTTTTTATCTCAAAACATTTTCCCAGAAGGTTTGCATTAGAATAGTTTATAAGAGCACAATGAGGCTGTAAAAGCGGACTGATCGTACCTGTTCGGCATGATGGCGTTTAATCTCCTCGACAGCCTCCATAGTCCCATTTAGCCCAGGGCTCCAGACTGTGACTATGGTCGCATTTTGCGACCTTTTCTCTAGCTGGTGCGACTGAATTTGGTTAGAGGTCACTAATAATAATCCCAACTAATAAGATCTGCCATTTCCGTTACATATGAGAAACATCGAACGGCAAACGGAACGAAAGCGGAACGGAACCATGCTACTCGTTTGAGCTGCACAGTAAGGACTGTTTATCAGCCCGGGGCAATAATAGACATTGCAGCGTCGAACTCCTACACGGGTCGATCTCGATCACGCGACACCGTTTCTAAACAGTGCTGGGAGAAAGCGATTGAATTCACCACAGTATTCATAACATCACTACCGCGAGACCTAGTGGGAAGCGTTTGGTGCAGACATCTGTTAAACCACAGATATCAGATCAAACAAAGCTGACATGGAGACCAGGAGAAACGTTTTGAAAAATTCAGGGGTTTCAGTCCACAAATCATAAACATTTACCCATGGTATTGTGGATGGAGTAGTCAAATATTTTTTTTTACATTATTCATCTCAGTCGAGATGGTGGTACAACCTTTTGAGAGTGAAACACTTTCCCAGCACTTCAAAGCTCTAAATATTATCCAATTTTAATATTATTTTTTTGTTTGATTTGGTGGTGGCATAAGTGCACTTATTTGACTTATTAGACATTTCCACTCCTTAATATTTGAAAAAAGTAGGAAGTCACAAAGTCTCATGAAAAACAAAAACTTTTCTTCAAATTGTGACTGGATTACACAGAAAACAAGTAACGAGTGCTCCTTTTAGTTCAGTATGATACTATAGAAGAACAATAGTACATTTAATAAGAGTGGAATATTAAAATGTTCCTTATAATTTTTTTTTTTTTTGCACATTACTGTTGTTAATAAAAGTTTTTTTTCTGCATATCAATTCAAACTCACTGGCTTCACTGTTAAATTTCCAATAAGCAAACGTACCATTATTAGTAACTGCATAACCAAGCACTTATTAACAAAACAATGCAAAACAATAGTCATTTTATGATTAAATTAACTTTATGATAAATTTTCCTCCAGTGCCACCATGTGTAGAACTTAGTGCCGCTGGTGCCACTGTTCTCGTCTCAAATGTTAGTCTGGAGCCCTGATTTAGCCGCTTGTTAGCAACCGCCTTTTTCAAGACATGTAACAGCTTAAAAAAATATATATATTTTATGTAGTAGAACTAGAACAAAACGTGAAAGTGTCTTGAGCTTGTGTCCACCACAGACCTTATTTCAGCCATTTAACCAAAAACCCATTGACTGCGACTATGGAAGCGGAAGTGTTGAAATGCTAACTCGTTTCTGCGTTGTGGCCTCATAACTGCACCACTCTATTGTATGAAAAGGGGCGGAGTTTATGCAGACAAAATGATTAACA
>CM031957.1:2063197-2083197 GCA_018749465.1 Paracanthobrama guichenoti | reverse complement strand
TTTCCCAACTGATAACGTTAAGCCATAACCGACTGTGTTTACATGAATATTCATCAAGATGGTCATTTTGACATAACAGTGTGTGTATTTGACGTTCAAGTGTAATACGACGCAAAAGAGAACTGAAGGGATCACACTATCAGAGAGGTGGCTTGTGCATGCGCTTCAGCTGTGTGTGTGTGTGTGTGTGTGTGTGTCAGACAGTGCGAGACTGCAAGGAGTTGTTTTCACAACTTATTGCGCTTAATAGCTGTTTTTAACGTCAAGCAAGTCACGTAAGTAAGAGTCGCGTGCCCAGTCTATTATCTGCTATATGTGTGTAAACTTTGACTTTTCGCAATCTTTTAAAGTAGCCTAGTAAAATAATTCCGATATCCCATGCCGTTGCGACATGTACGTTTGCGATATTTTGATCATTTGGATATATCGTGCAGCCCTAATCTCAACAAAACAAATGACTCCAGTGTCCAGTAAAGTCCAGTTTTTGCTGAAATGCTGCAAACAACAACATCATGTATCAAGATTCAAGAGTTTTATTTGTCACATACACAGTTATATACAGAATATACAACCGCAGTGAAATGTAAACAGGTCCGCTCCATGGACAGTGCAAATTCACAGTTAAAAACACAAGGAGGAAATTATAATAGAAATAGGATAAAAAAAAGTATATATATATATATATATATATATATATATATATATATATATATATATATATATATATATATCTGTAGAATTATAAATAAATCAAGTAGAAAAAATTTTTAAATAAAGAAGTGGAATAAAATAAGTGAAATAAACTGTGCAGTGAGTAAACTGTAGACTTATAAATATGCGGTTAACAGAAATGCACAAAGAAGTATAATGTGCAAACAGGTTTATAACAGATTGTTACACAGTAACAACAAGAACAGAAAGTGCAGTGCAATGACAGTATATCGATGGTCACGTGATGTTAAGTGACTGAGTTCAGGAGCTCGGATAAGCGCACGACTCTTTGCAGGGCTTTGCAGTCATGACTGGTGCTGTTCCCATACCACGCTGTGATGCACTGAGTTAGTATCAACTAGGTATCGCAACAGGTAAATAGTTATATGATCAAGTGAGGATTATGGGAAAACACATGGTTCTGTCCACTCCCCGGTCATGAACCCCCTCATCATTTACAGGCATGAATGCTTGATATCATAATAGCCTCGTGCTCCAGAGGCCTTATCAAATTATTAAGCCTAAGCCTAGTCTTTCAATGGCTGATGTTTTCCTCTTGTTACCAGAATGCAACATGAGACCCTTGAATTTAGCACAAACAGTCCTGCCTTCACAGGCAGCAGCTGCGATTGAAGAGGGTGGAGGAGGGGTCTGATGCTGTTATCCACCCTTTTTAAGTGCCTCCGAATATCTGCCTTCCCTACTCTCTTTAGTCTGCCACTTAAATAAAGTCTCATTACGGGCAGGGAGAGGGAATTATCCTCTGGCCTCCGCTGCATTGGAGAGCTTCTGTAAAGTTATGCGCAGATGTTGATGGGCACTCAACGCAAATTGCCTGAATATGGTCAGATCTCATCTGCCTCGAGTAACTCTCAGATCTGCGCTGCCTCTGCGCTCTGACTCACTGATCATTTTCAACAGGCTGGGGATAGCAAGTTTTTCAAGCATTTGAAGTGTGGTGTTGTGATTAGACACATTAAGCCTTCGATAATGGCTGTGATTTATGTTTTATAATTGCCAATGGTAAGATAAACGAATTAGCTGTGCTTGCTAAGGCAATCAGTACTCTGTACGTTTACAAGCACGTTATATTAAGTTGTTTTGGATAATCTAGTCTTATATAGTAGATGATCGAATATTTGAAGGATTAAATACATGTTGCAATATCTCTCTTTTTACAGTCTTTCTTTAAATCTCGCTCTTGCTCATTCTTTCTCCTCCCCATCATGAGTGTATACGCTCCATACTGCTGATTGGCTACAAGTGTGTTTTGGTGCTCCATGGATTGGTCTGATCCACTTAGTTTTTTCTGCTATTTACACAGCCAGGACAATGTACAAACACTATCTTTTTCAGCACACACAGAACAGAAATATAGCAAATATTCACAAAATTGTTTGTATAGGTGTTGATTTTAAACTTTCAACAGCGTTTCTCAGAAATTGCTTACTGCACCTTTAAGGAAAGCTGTATCAATTACTTTTCTAAACAAACAGACTTACAATATTTGACTGGAGAATGGGACCGAAAGGATAGTTACATTTGAAGGAGGGATCTAGAGACCAGAAATTCATAGGCTGCGTTTACACTGCAAATCTTAATTTACAGATCCGATCTTTTCACCATATTTGAATTTATTTATTTTTTCTTCTAAAAAGCAATCTTTGTTGGCTAACAAGGTCTGCGCCTTGTGGTGGCTTTGAATTCAAAGGGAAATCGGATATTTCTGTTTAGATGTGGGTTGGATGTCCAGTGATCATATCAGTCATATCACATATACACCGATCAGGCATAACATTATGACCTGATCCTAATATTGTGTTGGTCCCCCTTTTGCCGCCCAAACAGCCCTGACCCGTCGAGATATGGACTCCATTAGACCCCTGAAGGTGCGCTGTGGTATCTGGCACTAAGATGTTAACAGCAGATCCTTTAAGTCCTGTAAGTTGCGAGGAGGGGCCTCCATGGATCGGACCCTTCAGCACATCCCTCAGATGCTTGATTGGATTGAGATTTGGGGAATTTGAAGGCCAAGTCAACACCTCAAACTCGTTGTGTTCCTCAAACCATTCCTGAACCATTTTTGCTTTGTGGCAGGGCACATTATCCTGCTGAAAGAGGCCACAGCCTCCAGGGAATACCGTTTCCATGAAAGGGTGTACATGGTCTGCAACAATCTTGGATTGTTTGGTTCTTCGCTTATTCTGGACTTGCTGTCATAGTAACAGGTCCGGAAGCTCGTGAGCAGGCTTATTTCATGGAAACAGGATTAGATTGCATCTTTTTAAGCGGCGTTGATACTTAAAATTTGTCCCAATCACTGATACTTTATAACAAGAGTTCCTTACTGAACCAGGGGCAATAATAATTTTAAATAAAAACAATAATAATATAAAAATGTATTTGAAAATAATATTATAATGTTATGTATAATACTATAGACACAGCCACTTGATTTGAGAGATTTATTTTTGATAGAATAATTTATCATTTTATTGGAGTTTTACACACATGCTGTAACGTTACTCTGAGCCGTGCATTAATTTGAGTGATGACAGATACGGGAGTGGCTTGATACAGCGCAGGAGATGCAGATAACTTGATCTTGACCCTGAAGAAACTTAAATTAATGCTGTCACATAACAAATCTGCTTCAAATTGAATAAAAAATGTAATAAATTGCTAATTGGAACATTGAAATAAAAATGTAAAGGGTGTACAAATACTATAAAATTGTGAATATAAATAATTTGGAATCATGTTTAAAAAAAAAAAAAAAAAAAAAAAAATTTAATTTATCTATTATAACTTTTATGTTGTTTTGGTCGCTTGGCTGTTTCCTTATAAAGGTCCAGAAATTCATTTTTAAATTTTGTATTTGTCAAGTTTTTTGCCATGTGGCTTTTTTAATTATATGATGTTATTATGTTGCTGTCTTGATGCCAGTCAATTGCTGCATTGCTGATTGTGGTTTCGAGTATCGATGCATCTGCCCTCTTCAGGGAACACAAGAACGTGCAGTAATCTCAGATAACTTAATCCAGATATTTTAATCCAATCCACAAATTCGTTTGAAGAACCAGATTAGCCAGAGATCAGTTATCATGATTAAGAGATCTGGGATCTGTCAAATCATCTCAGATGTATTTAGTGAGGTACGAAGAACGGACCCCAGGCCACGTTCTTCTATTGCTCCGTGGTCCAGTTCTGATTTTTGGCGGTGGACAGGGGTCAGCATGGGCAACTTGACTGGTCTGCGGCTATGCAGCCCCATACGCAACAAACTGTGATGCACTGTGTATTCTGACACCTTTCTATCAGAACCAGCATTAACTTGAGCAATTTGAGTTACAGTAGCTCGTCTGTTTGATCGAACCACACGGGCCAGCCTTCGCTCCCCACGTGCATCAATGAGCCTTGACCCTGTCGCCTGTTCACCACTGTTTCTTCCTGATGCTCTGACCCAGTCATCTAGACATCATAATTTGAGTAAAAAAAATCCGATTTTTTTGTGCCAGTGTAAACGCAGCCTATAGATATTTTATGACTTGGATCAGTGAACAGCCACCCAGAACACCATAGCAACGGGTGAAGTAAAAATCATGGTATTTCAGCTAGTACGCATTGTGTTTTGCCACTTAAACAAATCATGTGAATTATATTAAGTTTAAGTATATTATAGTTTAATGGTAAAGACAAAACTCTGTTTCAGATATTAAAAGACATTAAAAGGATAATCATTTCAAAATGTCAGCATTTTTGTCTGCTTTTTGCATTGTAAACAGTACATGCTGTACTTCAGAAACACTTATTATATAATGTCAAGATGTGGGTAGAGCTATATTTAGCACATAGCAAAATAAAATAATTCCCTCACTGGATGTCTACTAGGCATTTCTTTAAAAAAAAATGTTGGTATATTATTTTATTGTTTGTAGTAGTGTCAAATAGTTAATAGTTAATCCAAAATTTTGGCCATAGGGACCACTAGCGTTTGCTATGTGTATGTTGTTCTCCTCAGCCCCTGCTCAGGCTCTGTCCGTGGTGGACTTTTCCAGTGGTGGTCTATTGCATCCTGTTCACATGGATTTTACGAGCAGAGAGGGATTGGGGGTGGTTTCCATAGCAACGGGTAGCAGGGACGATCACTGTGGTTGTGGCATGATCAGCAAGCAAATGCAAGCCTGACTTAGAAACCACTCGCAGCCTGACGGTTTACCCCAGATTGTCCCCCATATGCAAGCGACTGACCGTGTTATGTAACGTCACTGGATTTATCGCATGCTGTTTCGCACAGCCAGTGTGTGAGGCTTGTGTATCATTTTATCTCATTAAAAATAAAGTCAGAGCTTGAAATACCCGTAGTTCAGCAGATTGCCGATGGCGCCCTCGTTTGGGAAAGGGTTTCTCCCACCCCAGGGCTGCGGATAAGTAGCTCATCATATCCTCCACACAGTGGCATCTCTCTGGGTGCAGTGCCGACTGTAAATACACAGCGGTAATCTGCTTAAGCTGGCCCATGAGCCAGTGCAGCGTGACAGGTGTCTTACACATACAGTAGCTCCTGCAAAAATAGCAGCAACAGCAGCGCGACAATTGCAACTGTAATAGCAGTAGAAACGGTAAAGCTTGTTGTACAGTATTAACTTGTCACGTCAGCACTTTAAACTGAGCAATGATGTGATCTGAAATCAGCTTAATTATGTGGTGAGAGTCATCGACACAGTGGAAGGAAAACACTGTGCTACTTGATGTTTTACCCAGCAAGAGTCGCAAATTGACAGAGTGCCTATAGTTAAGTGAGGTAACTTGAGGAATTGCACTTTGGTAATAAGCCTTCTGAAAACAAATTAGATTGCAGTTATTACAAAATATTGTTTATGAAATTACATTTGTAATACATTTTACTTAATGCAATGCATTGGGGGGGGATTAATATGCACCACTGTAAAACAAAAAACAAATGTGGAAAACGATTATTTTCAACCATCGTTCGGAACTCTGTCTGAAATGATCTGTTTTTAAGTCTCATCTAGATCTCATCTAGAAATCTCATTTAAATCAAAAACAATTGCTCATGCTACATGTGTGTAGCATCTTTCTTTGGATCGTGATTAAAATGCAGTGGTTGCCTCCAATTTTAAATAGCTACAGATGTTTTTTTTGTTGTTGTTTTTTTAAGGCCAGTTTTGCTTGTTATAGAGCAAATAAACAGCAAATAAATTTGCTTAAAGACCAGTATCGGAATTGGCCAATTTGCTTGTAAAAAAATTGGAATCGGCTATGAAAAATCATGATCGGTGCATCGCTACTGTTTTGATTTCTCTACAAAATGTGGTGTTGTTTTTAAATAAAATGGATATTTTAATACATATAAATTGTAGTTGTGGTTCTCCTACATTTTTGGTGGGTGCTGCTAAATTTTTGCTGGTGCTCCTAACTCTTTGAAGTTGGGAACACCAGTGCTACCAAGTAAAAAAGTTCATTTTGAGCCTTGTATAATGATGAGGACGTTTTATGCTCTGTTTGTACCATTAAAACATCCTGCAAGTTTCAAAGACCTCATTTGTTTCAAAAGATCAAAGAAAATGTGATTTATCATGGTTGAAATGTTTTATTTTTTTATTTTTTTAAACATTCTTATTGATCAAATTTAATTCTGCTTGCATAGACGATGTTGTCTTTAGAAATAGATTGATTGTGGTTATTTTATTCTATTGATATCACTTATTTTAAAAGGTAAGTCTGCGTATACTGTAGTTTTGTTAAGGGAACAAAATAAATATTTTCAGCTTTTTTAGTAATATATCAGTCACCCTGTGGTGAAAATCAAGATTTTAATGTTATTATGTAAGAACCAAAGACAGTCTCAAAAAAGCAGTGTAAAATCGATAGTGTTCCTTTCATCACAAACTACCTTATAACCAGTCACTTCAACGTGTGGGTGGATTTTAGCATGTCATTATCACTGTTTGAAAAGTAGTCAAGCCAAAGGCTATTCATATTAATTACCGTTATGTATCTGACGTTGTAGAGAGCGATGCATAAAACGCAGTACCATTCTGATACAATGACTTGTAGACTAGCCTGTATAATTCGCTCTTCCTCTTCTTCTGAATCTGTTTCTGATTCAAACATATATGGCTGAATTAAACCAGCATCCAGTAAAGTTGACTGAGTGGATCAGTATTCTGAGCTAGTGTGAATGGAGGCAGGGCTAATTTACATATTCATATATTGCTTATTTGGTGATCAAAATGAGTTTTAAGGGATAAAATTAACTTTAATATTATAATATAATAGTTCATACGGTAGTATTTGCGTTAGTATAATAGCAACTTTATTTTTGTTGCCTTTTATATTAGATTTCGACATTTTCTCACACACTAAGTTTTTATACAGGTTTATATTTTCAAAAGGCAGACCCTCGCAGGGGATCAGCATATTTATAGGTCCTTGGCACTAAAAAGTCTAAAAACCCCTGGATTAAACCATTGACCAGTGGTGTATTTAGCCAAGCTGATTGGTTTCTTTCTCCAATGGCCCTGTTCTTTCACAGAGTTGGCCTCATTCAGAACAAATGTACCATTCTGTAACCTTTTCAGATGACTTTTTGTTGTTTGTGGCTTCTGTAGAAATGAGTCAAGCCAGGTGAATGGAACAGCGGGGTGTAAACAACAGCGTGGTACCCATGGGGCTTTGAATCTGGCTGCGTCTTAAAATGCCACTATGTAAAACAACGGCCCTACAGCTTTGAAAATGATACAACGCTATGTAGAATTCGATGCAGCGCTGTGCGCAGAAATGTCATCGTCTCTGCGTTCTCATTACATATGTTATATAGCCCACAGCTCTGCTCCGGTGGATTGCCGGACACCCCTGCCACTCAGCTCATTAGCATACTCTGCACACACACACGGGATGTCATGTTGCCAAGCAACAGCGCCACATCACACAGAGAATGTTTTGAGCTGTTTTTTTGAGAATTGGACTTGTGGAAAAAGGTACAACACCTTCAGAGACCCGAGGAGCATCCAGAGCAAACATGTCTTATTGGTTCGGTTTATATTATCCTTGTTTACGTGCACACAAATGCACTTAAAAGCTGAAACTGAGTGTGGAAGTGCAAATAAAAGCAGATGAATTAAAATAGCACCAAATAAAATTCCTCATAATTGAGTTCCCTCTCTCCCCATTATCACTTTTATCATGGCCCTTTTGTGCAGCCTGAGATTAAAAGGTTTCTGAATGCATTTTAGAGCTCTTCCTGCCTGCTTTCAGGTTGTTGTTTTTTTAATCATCGAAGCATGGAAACAGAAGCCACTCGTGGTGAATCTAGGTTAAATCACTACGGAGATCTCGGACAACTTGTTAAAATGATTAACACATTTGCATTTCAACAATGTTATTTTGTGTTCGGCACAGATCAGAAGTGCGCTCAGAGATGTCTTTCTCACACACAGTACTGAAGCTTTAGAATTGGACAATTAATCAAGCTACATGTTTTTTTTTGTTAAAGTCATTTTCAATTAATGTCTGAGGCATAGATTGTAAATCTTCCCCTCACTTTGTCTCGACTAAAATAAACCCCTTAGTTTGTCATGTGAAGTCACTGATTATGTCCTAATCAGGCATGTTTGCAATAGCAAGACTGAAACTGCCGTGTAACGTGATGCAATTTTAGCCAATCAGAAATATTTTGTTTTATGTGGATCTGAATTTGAATTTTGCACAATACTAGTTATGATCTTGATTGTTTTTGCGATTTATCACAATTAAAAACATTTGAGGTTTTTGATATTTTTATATTAGTTTCACAGATACTCTCCAAATTAGTGCAGAAACAACTTAAAGACACTATATTTTAAATATTTGTTTAATGGCATCTTTTTATGAATGAAGGCCAGTGTCACTGATACTAATACTGATACTGATGTCTTTTTCAAACATTAATTATAGACACTCAACTTTACAGTATAACTGATTTATTACTGAAATTTATTAGGCTTTAAAAAACAACTTTTAATTTAAGTGAACTTAAAACAATCTTCAAATAAACAATTTTCTCTGTTACCGTAGTTCTTTGATTAACATTAATGACAGGCATCACAGCAACTGGTTTATTAGGCTGCTGTCACTTTAAGATCTGCCGCTGCTGAACATGATGCGGATCTGACGCACATCTTATTTTCTCACAACTCTTTAAGTTCATTTAAGACGTTGTTTAACTCATTTAAGACCGCTCTTTTGAGAGTACTCGACAAAACGGTCATTTTGGAATAATTCTGTGTGTTCAAGCGTGAAAGAGAACTGTCACATAGACAGGACATTCACAGACATTTCTCTTTTGTCTTGTCGCGCTTGAATGGTTTAAAAGCATTTGCGTGAATACGAGCGGAAAAAACTAATGCTGGATCACTTGCGTTAAATATTTTCAACGTGTTAAACTGAAAAAAAAAATAACCGCACGTTTTAACACGTTAATTTGGACAGCTCTAATTTTTATATATTTTAAAATGTCATTTATTCCTGTGATGGCGCAAATGAATTTTAAGCATCATTACTCCAGTCTTCAGTGTCACATGATCCTTCAGAAATCTGTCTAATAGGCTGCGTATAGATTAATGCATTCACTGCAGTCACTTTAAGAGCAAATGCACAATATTGAATCCGATACTGACACACGTCCGATTTCATTTACCAGCTGCTTGCATTCAGTTAAGACATAACCAACTGTTTACTATGATATTCGCTATTTTTGGCATACTTTTATGTGTATTTGTCCGTTCAAGCGCAAGACGAAGAAGCGCCATACGCCGCGCACCAAACACGCTGTCATGTTCAAGGCGGCAATGCAAAACAGTGAATCTAATCACCATACAGGCAAAAAAGTTAACTTCCAGAATGAAAAAAGTGACGTTGATGTGTTTTGTTGTAAGAACTGCACAACAGAAACAGAAAGGGCAATCTATATTAGCCTATCGTTCCATAAGCACAAACTTTACACAGAAAGAAAAATACCAAAAATGTCTACACACTCTTCCAGCCTTTTTACTGCAGTATGTGACAGAGTTTCTCTGTGTTTGTGGCGCTCATTCGTTTCCATTTCTCCTTGAGAGGCTGTGCGAGCGTCAACAGTGCAACCTTGTTACCGACAGTTCATTACACATTATATATTATCCACTATCAATCACCACTTACACTAAATTAATGCAGAATCATTTTTGCATTTTGGTGATTCCATAGTTATTTTTTATTGTTGATGTTTAAATCTGGCTACTTGTCTGGGCGGGCAAGTAAAATTCTCTTTCACTTGTCCCTTCAAAACATCCGCAGGACAAGCAGGACAAGTGGGACAAGCGGGACCCACTTGTCCTGCTTGGGAAAGAAGAAAATGCTTCTTTCAATAGGAGGTGAAATGGAAGTAGCGATTTAAATTTTGGGGTGGCACCCGGGGTGGCCAGTCAGATGTGACTCTGCCACTGTATACGCCCCCTTCTGCTGATTGGCTACAAATGTGTTGTCACTTTCAACAGTGTTTCTCAGAAATTGCTTACTGTTTCTAGTAAAAGCTTTCATTGTGAATATAGCATCTTGGCATAATCACAGCCCTCCAGAATTTAATTTAGTCTCTTATGCTTCTGATTTCCTGCACAGGGCTAATAAACAGTTGGTTTCAGATGAAGCCCCCCCAACCCCGACTTTTCTCATGGTGTTTTTACCCATTTGTCATGAATAAACTCTTCCTTGAGGGATGGTAACCTACCCATGATATCACCATCAGACTGCAGGCAGTGCAATTGAAATCAACATCTAGTACTAACCCAGCTGGTTACACATGCAGTTCAGTTGTGTTGTAGAAAATAGCATAAATTCAGGTATTCCCAGTCTCCAGCAGTGATGCTGAGGAAGAAGGGCCTGTGAATCTCTTTATCTCTTTCTTTAAGATTCAGTCTGACAGCTCTGCAGGGCCATTTGATTTCCCGGAGGAAAATATGAAAGGATTGCAAATAATATAGGAAGTCAAATGGTAAAATTTTAAGATGATTCATTCAGAAATTTGCATACAAAACATGGCATACAAAAAATAATCCTGTCAACAAGGTTCAAATGTTTTACATTTGCGTCATTTTGATGTGATAAACAGATGAGGAGAGATGAATGTGTGTTTGGGTGGGTAGGATTGTGAGGACAGAGACACATCCAGCTTGAGTCACGAATACACACACATACACACTCTCTCTCACACACACACATACAGAGCCCCCTCATCACAACCGCACATACTCACGACTCCCTGAAAAATAGTGCATGAAACACTATTCACATATCCATTGATTTCTCAGATGAAGACATCGGGCATTTACTCACACTTGCGAGTGTTTCTTTCTTCTGTCGAACATGAAAGAAGATCGTTTTCTAAAGTGTACTGGTTGCACAATAAAAGTGTCATAAAACTACCATAAACATCACACTAATCTATTGTATGATATCAGACTGAAATTCAAGTTGATATTCACTAATTATCTTTCCTTCCAGTGAGATGTTGAACACTGTAACCGGATTGAGTCAGTGAACTGAACTTGAATCGGACTGATTCATGAACGAATCATTTAGACCGATTTTGTGAACTGCTTAAGTCAGTTTGTTAAACATCAATATTGTGTATTGATTATTGTTGTAAAGATTTTTGAGTAAATGAAAAACATTTAAAATTTGAAACAGTCTTTGCTGTCACTATAAGGCAGTTGTCAAATGTGGTTCAATTGAGGTCAGCAGCAATGAGTAATACTATAACAGGCAAATTATTTGCCATCAATAGCGGTTCATTTCCACTAAGTAAAATGGATTGATTTCATACCTGTTATGAAATATTCTGTTCCACAGACTTTTTTAAGTGGTTTTCAAGTGGTTCCTTGAAGCACAGCAAAAACATTTTTAAAAAAAAAGTCGGCATAAGATGAAATTAACCCTTTTTTTCTAAATGCATGATATAGAACTTATTTTGAACTATTCATCCATGCAGCAGGTTTTATTGTAACAAAAACATGTAACATGCAATGTTTAATCAATGTCATAACTGGACCTTCCTGTGAAAATGACACAAAGTTTACATGCACCTTGCAGAATCTGCAAAATGTTAATTATTTTAACAAAATAAGAGGGATCATACAAAATGCATGTTGTTTTTTATTTAGTACTGTCCTGAATAAGATATTTTACATAAAATATGTTTACATATAGTCCACAAGACAAAAAAAAATAGCTGAATTTATAAAACTGACCCTGTTCAAAAGTTTATGAACCCTTGATTCCTTATACTGTGTGTCATTCCCTGGATGATCCACAGCTGGTTTTTCTGTGATGGTTGTTCTTGAGAACCTTGTTTGTCCTGACCAGTTAAACTGCTCAACGTTCTTTAAAAATCCTCCAGCTCCTGCACATTCTTCAGTTTTCCAGCATCTTCTGCATATCTGAACCCTCTCCAGCAGTGACTGTATGATTTTGAGATCCATCTTTTCACACTGACTGAGGACAATTGAGGGATTCAAACACAACTATTAAAAAAGGTTCAAACACTAAGATATGATAGTCCAAAATCTCTACCAGTTGACACATTTCTACTGGTATAATGCCCACCCCTGGATACTTTCATTGGGATTCTTGGGACACTGAGACATTGGGACCTTTCATAAGAATATGCAGAGCTGTAGGTGCTACACACAGCCAAGAACAAGTTCTTTTTCCTCATTACCTCACACTAACTGGGCAACACCATTTTCTCATCACCAAAAAAGCTTTGCTGAAATGTGAATGTGGGCATTAATGTATTCATCTGTCTGATATAAATATAATTGCAGTAGTTCTGAACAAAATATTTTTGTGTATTTATTTCAGTAAATTGTCTTTTTAACCGATTCTAATAATGTAAAGCACTTGCCTGAATGACTTTGAGTCTCTTTTGGCACTTATAAGAAAAAAATTGAGGCGGTCGCGCCGGCGTGATCTTCGACCCCTCGTGGGCTACTAGTAACAGCATGTTTTCAGAAGATCATTTTCAAGCACAATTTGATTTCTCCTTATATAATTTTTTCTTTTTTTTTCTCACTAAAATGGTCCTGGTTATAGTGCAGGAGTCAAGTAGAACAAAACAGTTTAGGCAGACTCTAGGCAGCATTGTTCTTGTGAATTCATGTGGGGACTTGGAGATTAGAGGCCTGTGGCCCTTACACACACGACTCCAGTGCCACCATGCATCTCCCAGCATGCCCTGCTAATGAGAGGCTAATTAATTTAAAATCCTGCCCTCAGCAGAACTACAGCCTTTTTATGTTGTTCCCAAAGTTGACTGCCTCGCCAAATTCACAGATTAAACTTGTTCTTTTATCTAAATAAAGACTATAAATGTGAGAAGACACATGAAATAAAAGGCCCTTCCACTAAGAACAACAAACATCCCGTTGTATTGATTGAATATGCTGATTTAATTGAGGTTTATCCTCGTCCGGCTTTGTCCATTTATTAAATTACCTAGAAGACTAAAGGCCACCATCTGTGAGCGGATCAATTTTGTCTTCGGTCTGCTCTCTTTGTCTTTACTCATTTCCCAAACATCCCCCGTGTTCCGACATATGAATGAGAAATGAGTAACGGTCTCACTGAAGTTAACGCCCGAGCTCTGAGTTTTACGTTTTCCTCAATTGAAACATATCGACCTGTTTTATTCTTTCCATTCCTAGAGTTTCTGAGGACAAAATAGACAGATGTATTGGTTTTCAAACCAAACTGTCTTTTTGGCCTAGCTAAGAATGCGTTTAAGAGTTTCTCCTAAATAAATCTCAGTTTAATGGAAGGCATTTGTGACATACAGTAGTGCTGAATGCGCTGATGGCACCGTCAGATGCAGCAGCAATAAGGAAATAAATGAACCTGCAAAACTCTAAGGAGGCGAAATGGCCGAGTTGACAATGAGCTTGTAAGCTTCACTGTCTGTTGTCGCCTCTCGTTTAGTCGGATCAAAATGACGCGCCGTTGTTTATCTGAAGAGCCTATGTCAGAGGGGTTTCCATAGTTACTTGTGCGGCTGTAAAAGTGAAGAGATCAGCTGCTTGTGTGGAATTAATGAAAAGTGCTCTCAGAGACTGCTGAATTATGCATGAGGAGAAATACAGTTTGAAAAGTTTGAGTTGTATGATTTTTTTTTTTCTTTAGCTCTATTATAGCAGTTTAGTTTGATGTGTTCTTTAATCCTAATACTTTTCTCTCTATTCAGTTTCCTTGCAGGTCGATATTACACCTGCACAGAGCGAGATCAGTGTTGGAGAGTCTCGGTTCTTTTTGTGTGAAGGTAAGTTTTTATATTGACCAGGAACCTTCTGGCCCTCATTACAGTGCTTTGAGGAGTTTCTGCAATTCATTCAGCTCCTCTACCGCAAGGCTATATTTTATAGATAATTTCAGCCTTAGTTATGCTGCATGTTCTTGGTTTTTGTAAGCAAGGAGCAAGTTCTTTTTCAAATGAAGTCCGGTGTGGGCGAGGCGAGTGGCAGGCAACCAGGTTACATCTCGTTGGCATTCAAACCAATTATATGCTCTTTGCCTACCAAACTGTGATGGGTCTGTTTATCCATCTGTATTGCATATTACTGTCAATCTTTCTTTCTCTCCTGCTGTCATTTAACCAAAAGCATTAACGCTGCTCATTTTCTGCTTTATGAGCAAATGTGTTTCATTCAGGGAAGGCTAATTTAGTTTAGAACAGGTCAAACTAGGAAAGGGGTTGTCATGGGTTTGTGAAAAACTGCAGAGAAAAAGTGTAATTTTGCTGAATTTGAACATGCTTACAGTTTCATTCTTAAAGGCACAATATGTAATTTTTGCCACTAGAGGTCACTTATTCAAAAGAAAGGTGTAGCTTGATGACGACTTGAGCTTTTATTATGTCGTGTTATAATGCTACTCTGTGCGTTCGCTCGGCGGCTGCTATGAGACACTTGTTCACACTGCAGTGAGCTAGATCGATATTAGGCATGGTAAAACATGGTACTCGCGGTAAATCAAGAAAACGATATTTAAACGATAAGACTAATTGTGTTGAGCTTTTTAACAATGATTAGTTTTCTATTGATGAATGTATCCATGCAGTTGCTCACCTGTAAATAATACAAATAAATAATACCTGTAATAAAACACATAATATATTAAAGCATCTTTGGTGTTTTCATGGTTTCTACAAAATAAAACAGAGGGTAATGTATGATGTCACTGATAGGTGATGCACGGACACAATCTGTGTCCTGGTTCAAATTTATGATTTCTCTGGATTTAAACATTCTTGGAAACATTTGTGATAATGTAAGTACACAAGTAAATAAAATATATAACACTGTTCTAGTGGTTTTGGGATATTTTAATCTAAAAGTCTTACATATTGTGCCTTTTAATGAAATAATCAAAAATACAGTAAAACAGTAATGTATTGAAATATTATTGCAGTTTAAAATAACTGTTTTCTATTTTAATATTTAAAGAAAAAAATGTGTAAAATGTAATTTAATCCTGTGATGGCAAAGCTGAGCTTTTAGCAGGTACTTTCTTTGATTATTTAAAAAAAAAAAAAAAAATTATTTTGTAAAATTTTAGGTCTTTGCTGTCACTTCTGATCAATTGATTATATCCTTGCTGAATAATTTCTGATCCAAAACTTCTGAACAGTGGTGTGTCTGTGTCTGTGTCTGTGTCTGTGTGTGTGTAGAGAGAGAGAGAGAGAGAGAGAGAGAGCACAAATACAAACAATTTTTTTAGTTTTTTTGATGTAGGCATCTTTCTTTGGAGCTGGTCCTCGCCCACTGCTGCCTTATCTGGACAACATTCTCTGTAAAACGGCTTTGGAGTAATATTTATTGTGGGAATTGAATTTGAATTGATAATGTTTCTCAACAGATTTACAGTATGCATCTTCTGATAGTGGGTTGCAAAAACCAAACAAACAAACTTAATACTGAATAAATATTTTCCTGTCTTTATTTGCTTTGCCTATTCAGTAAAAGAAACACACCCCGGGTTTCACAGACAAGCCTTAAGCCTAGTCCCAGACTAAAGTTTGAGCTGTTTAACCTGAAAGAAACTTGCACTGCATCTTTAAAATACATCAGTGCCATTGTTTTGTCTCAAGATGCACACCAGTAATGTTTTTTTTTTTTTTCCTTTTCTATGACATTATAAAAGCTACTAAAATCTCCTACTAAAATCTCTGTCTGTGAAACCAGGCCATAATTATTTGTTATTTTTACAAATATATTGTTTCCATATCACATTTACTACTTTTCTCACACAGTTTAAATAGGGGTACCGGGTTTTATTTATTATATTTGCCTTTTATATTTTAGGAAAGGGGTCTCCTGACAGGGGATCATCATATTCATCATCTGTTCACTTGTTGATCGCCTGTTACTGACAGTATTTTAAAGATGCGTGTCCCTTGTTCATATTTTTGAAAATCTGAAACACCATTTTAGTGGCCTGATGTCTGATCATAAAATATTGAATAGACGTTTGTTTGGTTTTTTCATTCACTGAAATAGTACACTAGTGTGAATTCAACTTTAATGTAAATGATGGTGTCCTGTGTCAGCAAATATCACTGAGGACCCAATAAATGAGACCCATGTGAATAAGGCTTACAAGAGGAATACGTTAAACCTTTGTGCGCATATATCTCACTTTGAAAACCGTTTTTCCTGGTTACACTCTCCTGGGTTTCATTTGAAGACCCAAAGGCGTGGAACAGCGGCTCTGATAATTGCTCTCAACACTCGAGACTTCACCAGTGCTGTGTCCTACGGTCCACTGATTTGGGTAATAGACTGGTAACCTGAGAATCGGTTGAAGTTTTAGGCTGTGCCTTCTGACAGCTGTTGTGCCAGCGACACCCAATCCCAGCTGATTCACGCAAATAATTCAATCGCATCAGGCCTGATACGTTTGTGATTGATTCATCTCTGCTCTGTGGATGTTAAACCAGCTTTATTTTTGACAGGGTGATTTATATGATGACCCATTTAATACACAAGATCAGCCCATGAATGCCGATGTGTTCATTTGGTTTGGGTTGTAGTTATTGGAGGGGCAAAGGAAATCGACTGGTTCGCTCCAACTGGGGAGAAAATCGAGCCCGGCAAACAAGACGTCAGCGTGATTCGCAACGATGAGACGTCTTCCACTCTCACCGTCTACAACGCAAAGGTCGACAACGCCGGGACATATAGATGTGTGGCCAGCAGCGGGGATCAGGATGCTGAAGCTACGGTCAATCTGAAAATATACCGTAAGATACCCGTTTATGATTCATCTGTGCTGCTGACAGAATATATAGAAAACACGAATTCAAAAGTTGGCCGCATACATTTATTAAACACTTAAGAAGTTTTTCACACTAGTTAGAGAGGGTCTGAATATTCTTGGTGCCAATTGTGGGGTCTCCATCTCAATCTCCAGTGCCATCAACGGTATAAATTGCTTGCTGCTTGCTGTATTTTCCGGAAAATAAGTCACACCGGATCAAAAATCAGTATAAAAGTTACATTGTATTACATTCATAAATAATAATGTAAAATAGTAAATAAAACTTACATTTTCAGCACTGTATTGATAGTGTATAGTGATTATGTATTTTAGTTTCCCTCGCTCCACAACACATCCTTTAAATTTAGTATTCAGTGGACTGTTCTGTCGTCTTGACTACAACAATACAAAATGAATCATTGCATGAAAAATAGCTGAACTGCCTTTTTTTCCCTAGAAAAAATCACCTTTACAAATGTCCCATCACCTCAAGAGTTCACTGAAGGGGACAATGCCATTATTGTGTGTGATGTCATAAGCTCACCCCCACCCACTGTCCTCTGGAAATACAAAGGTGAAAAGATCCATTTCGAAAAAGATGGTAAGTCAAAGATGCATTACATAAGAAGGCTGATTTATTTTGCTTACCTCTCACTGTTTGTTCATTAATAAATTGATGAGATCATTAGTGCAGCCTAATGCTTCTTTCTCAGAAATGTGGCACTTTATTAATCCATGTGAATTTAATATGCAATTTCTGAGACATCTGTTCAAACCTGCAAGAAAATGATTTCACCCTTGTTCTGCTCTACAGTCCGTTTCAGGACTTTGAATAACAACCATCTCGAAATCCGAGGGATCAGGAAGACAGACGAGGGGGAGTACACTTGTGAGGGTCGCATTAAAGCTCGTGGAGAGGTTGACTTCCGCAGCATTAAAGTGATTGTTAACGGTGAGCTCTTATTCACCTTACTGTACCTGTAGTGCTCTGGGTTTGGACATTTCAACTCGTCTCAAATGACATACAGTGTTCTACACTAATATTGGCACCCGTGGTAAATATGAGCAAAGGCGGCTGTGAAAATAAATCAGCACTGTTTATCCTTAAAAAAAAAAAAAGTAAATCACACATTGAAAACACACATTATGAAATAAATGTTTTTCTCTAGTTCACGTTGGCCACAATTATTGGCACCCCATTATCACAACGTCCTTTTCCCAAGATAACAGCTCTGAGTCTTCTTCTATAATGCCTGATGAGTTTGGAGAACACCTGACAAGAGATCAGAGAGCATTCCTCCATACAGAATCTCTCCAGATCCTTCAGATTCTCTTCAGTTCAGCCACTCATATTCTATAGGGTTCAGGTCAGGGGACTGGGACGGTCATAACAGAAGCTCATTTTGTGCTCAGTCATACATTTGTGTGTTGATTCTGATGTTTGTTTTGGATCATTGTCCTGATGGAAGATCCAACCACAGCCCATTATAAGATTTCTAGCAGTCGAGTTTTGATTTTTTTATCTGTTGGTATTTGCTAGAATCCATGATACCATGTATCTGAACAAGATGTCCAGGACCTCCAGCAAACAAATAGGCCCACAACATTAAAGATCCAGAGGTATATTTAACCGTGGGCATGGGGTACTTTTGATCCCTGTTTGTACCAAACAATGAAAGATAATTTTCAATGAAAGATCAAAAGGATAAACAATGCAGAATTATTTTCACAGCCTTCTTTGCTCATATTTAAAAAGGGTGCCAATATTAGTGGAGGGCACTGTACATACTGTATGCTTTACAATGTGTTTTTTTTTTCTTTAACTTTTTTTGTTTTTATCCTCATGAAAAGGTATTTTTAAATAGCAGATTACTCATTAAATTAGATTGCAGAAGTTTAATTGGTCAAATTAAATATTTCTCTCTTTGTCTTTTCAGTTTGCAAGCCAACAGCTTTGCCTACTAGCTCAGCATAGTGCTATCTGGCTCTTTTGATTAGCTAAACAAGATATCACAATATTGAGCTACGTATTTGATCGGCAGCTGTGTTGGTGTTGAGGTTGAGTATAAAGCACAGTGTTTTGTGTTGAGGATCAGACGGTTTTTGAAGTATCTCTTGTCAAGCTGCTCCACATTTTTTTTCATCTCCTTTTGATTTCTTTTTCCTTCCTGGGGTAAACCCGGTAATATAGTTTCACCTCTTCTGACAGCATTTCTGTTTGGTTGTTTTCTTGTATGAGTCTAATTTGACTCCTTAGTGGATTATGATGTTATTGTTTAGTCCTGCTTGAGCGACCACAGTGCAGGCCACAGCAACAAAATGCACTTAATTTATGAGTCCTTTTTGTCAAGAGAGGAGGAACAAATATTTACTAGCAGAAATTGGTTATATTATCCATTGGCAGCCAATTTGATTCCTTTGTCAGCAGGTATTAGATGTGCTGCAGTGCCATATTCTCTTTGTGAATGTGATCAAAGTGAACCTTTGAACAGTGTTGCTGTCTTTCATGAAATCAAAATTTGATCCACATTTATACAATAGTAAACATGTATTTTGAATAACCCTATATGATAGGCATAATTGAAAATGTATGAACATTTACATGTTGAGGCTTGAGGCAACATTTGTACCATAATGTAGTCAAAGTTGCACATTACATATTTTTTTTTCTTTTTTTTTGTCCCCATTATGCACATATTTATATTAGTATTCCAAAGGAGGTTTCAGTAAAGTGCAGATTTCTTGTTTTGCAGTTTTTACGGTTTTTCCTGAAGGCAGCACATGTGTGTATATATAAAACTTGATTTCTGATTAAATGGTCCATTTATATTTCATTAAATTGATTTTGTGTAAAATGTTATTTAAAAAAAAAAAAATGCATTTAGTTTTTTTCAACATGAACAACAACAGTCACAAATGAGTTTTAACAGTGATGATTTTACCCA